>VMDO01011529.1:0-66401 GCA_007922755.1 Pedetes capensis | reverse complement strand
CCTTTGATTTCTTTCTCTTGTCTGATTGCCCTGGCCAGGACTTCAATTACTATGTTAAATAGAATAGGAGAGAGAGGACATCCTTGTCTTGTTCCAGATCTAAGAGGAAATGGTTTCAGTTTTTCTCCATTTAATATAATGTTGGCTGTAGGTTTGTCATAAATGGCTTTTATGAAATTAAGGTATTTGCCTGTTATACATATCTTCTCCAGTGTTTTTATCATGAAAAGGTGTTGAACTTTGTCGAAGGCCTTTTCAGCATCAATTGAGATAATCATGTGGTTTTTGTTTCCCAGTCTCTTGATATGCTGGATTACATTGATTGATTTCCGTATGTTAAACCAGCCTTGCATCTGTGGTATAAATCCCACTTGGTCATGGTGGATAATCTTTTTCATATGCTGCTGGATTCTGTTTGCCAGAATTTTATTAAATATTTTTGCGTCTAGATTCATAAGGGAGATGGGTCTGTAATTCTCTATCTTAGATGAATCTTTTCCTGGTTTATGTATCAGGGTGATGGTGGCTTCATAGAATGTATTTGGGACTGTTCCCTCCTTTTCTATTCTTTGGAATAATTTGAAGAAGACAGGTATTATATCTTCTTTAAAAGTTTTGTAAAATTCTGCTGTGAATCCATCAGGACCTGGGATCTTCTTTGTTGGGAGACTTTTAATTACCTTTTCTATTTCTGTGTAGGTAATGGGCTTGTTTAAGTCAGTTGTGTCTTCTGGGATTAGTTTTGGTAGGTCATACGTGTTAATAAATTTGTCCATTTCTTCTGCATTTTCATATGTTTGGGAATACAGTCTCTCATAGTAATCCCTGACAATTTTCTGTATTTCATTGGAGTCGGTGGTTATGGATCCGTTGTCTTTCATAATCCATACTATGTTGGATTTTTCCTTTTTCTTTTTGATGAGGTTAGCCAGAGGGGTGTCTATTTTATTAATCTTTTCAAAGAACCAGTTCTTAGTCTTATTAATTTTTTGAATTATCTCTTTGGATTCTAATTGAGATATTTCTCCCTTTATTTTTGTAATTTCCTTTTGGGTGTTCCTTTTAGGCTTGATTTTTTGTTGGTTTTCTAGTGTCTTAAGATGCATCATTAGGTCATTTATTTGGCTCTTCTTTATTTTATTGATAAAGGCACTTAATGCCATAAACTTCCCTCTTAAAACTGCCTTTGCTGTATCCCATATGTTTTGGTATGATGTGTTTTCATCATCATTTGATTGTAGGAATTTTTTAAATTCCAATTTTATTTCATCAACAATCTATGGGTCATTCAGCATTGTATTATTCAGTCTCCATGAGTTTGTAAAGTTTGTGGAATTATTCTTGCTCTTGAGCTCCAATTTTATCCCATTGTGATCTGATAAGGGACAGGGGATAATTTCTACTTTTTTGTATTTGTTGAGGGAGTTCTTATGGACTAGCATATGATCTATCATAGAAAACGTACCATGTCAAGCTGAAAAGAATGTGTATTCCTCATCATGTGGATGAAATATTCTGTATATATCTGTGAAATCCAACTGGTTTAGGGTGGAGATTAGATTTGACATTTCTCTGTTGATTTTTCATTTTGATGACCTTTCTCTTGATAAAAGTGGGGTAATGAAGTCTCCCATAATTATTGATTCTGGTCCAAAAAAGATGTTTATATTCCATAAAGTTTGTCTTATAAAGCTAGGTGCCCCTATGTTTGGGGCATAAATATTAAGGAGCATTTTGGTTCTTGATCAATTGTTCCTTGAATTAAAATGTAATATCCTCCTTTGTCTCTTCTAATTAGTTTTGGAATGAAATTTAATCTATCTGAATTTAGTATTGCAACACCTGCTTTCTTTTGCTCTCCCCCGCCGCCCCCGCTAGGTATACATTTTTCCAGCCCTTAACTCTCAGTTCATTCCAGTCTTTGTGAGTTAGATGAGTTTCTAGAACACCACATATTGATGGTTTGTGTTTTTTCATCTAATTAGCCACTATCTGTCTCTTAATTGGCGAGTTAAGACCATTTACATTAATAGTGATTATTGAGTAGCATTTATTGTTATATTTCCAATCATTACCTGTTACTGATTTATGAATCATGTTTGCTTTGGTCCTTTCTTGGGTTGCACTCATTTCAGCTAACCAGTTCTTTGTTTTCCTTTATAGGGTTGACTTAACTCTCCTGGATGTGGTAGTTGATTTACAATCCTCTCCAGTGCTGGTTTGGTGGTTGCATATCGTTTAAAAGCATTAATGTCATTAAATGTCTTATACTCCTCATCTATTTTCAAAGATAATTTTGCTGGATATATTAGTCTTGGCTGGAGATTGTTTTTTTTTTAGGATTTGAGTCACCTGTGTCCATTCCTTTCTAGCTTTCAATGTTGATATGGAGAAGTCTGCAGTAATTTTAATAGGTTTTGCTTTATAAGCAATAAGGGGTTTCTGTCTTGCTGCTTGCAGGATAGCTTCCCTGGTCTCTAATGACAACATGTGAGCGATGATGTGTCTTGAGGATGATCTACTTAAGTCGGCCTTCAAAGGAGTCCTGAATGTCTCAGTGGTGTATATATCCATTTCCTGTACTATCTTTGGGAAGTTTTCCTTCAGGAATACCTAAGAAAATTTTAATACCCAATATTCAATAGTGGCAATAAAAGAAGAAAATGGTGGCCAAGAAAATAAGCAGAAAATTCAGAAGGAAAAAGCTTAAGGAAAACTCAACAGGAGAATTCCCCTCTGTTATGGTTTGAATATGAAGTACTTCCTACCCAAAGGCTCATGTATTGATGACTTGGTCCCCAGCCGGTGAGGCTATTGACAGGTGTTTGGATCATGAGGATGCTAACTTCATTAATGGGTTAATCCACTGACACGTTCAGACTGAATGGGCTGTTAGGAAGCAGGTCCTGGTTGGAAGAAGTGGGTCACTGGGAGCACCCCTTTGAAGGGTGTTCCCAGTCCCTTTCTCTGCTTTCTGGATGCCGTGAAGTACAGCTCTGTTCCACCACACCCTTCCACCATGATGTTCTGCTTCAAAGGCAATGGACCCAGCTGACTGTGGAGTGAAACCTCTGAAACCATGAGCCACAATAAACCCCTCGTTTTAAGTTGTTTTCTCGGTATTTTGCCACAGTGATGAAAAACTAATTAGCACACCACCTCACTCTTGCCAGGGGAAGAAGTATTGCCCAGGCTCTTCCTGGAGCCTGGGTCGAGAAAATAGGCCAAGGCCAATCAAGGTGGGACACAAGAATGGCTGGGGGTGGAGTGAGTCCTAGCTGAACACTGCAATGGCTCAGAAAGGAATAAAAACTCGAGACTCTCCAATGGCTTCACTTGTTTCCAAAAGGGCTAACTCTGCCTACTATACCTTCCTCTCCACAAAGAACATATACTGTGAATCAGGAAAATGAAGGTAGAGCAATACCCAGCCATCAAGCTGTCATTCAAAAGCAGTGAGATAAATGGATCCTAACTGTTGCTGTTGTTGTTGTTGTTGTTAGCTGCCATGGAGTCAGTATCCGACTCATAGGGACCCTACGTACAACAGGTGAAACACTATTGTCAATGCTTCTCTGCTGTTCATAGGGTTTTCAATGGCGGATTGATTTTGGGGAGTGGGTTGCTGGGTGTTCCCAGGCAGTCTCCTATCCAAGTACTAACCAGGCCCAACCCTGCTTAGCTTCAGAGATATGACAGGATCGGATGCCACAGGGTTACAGCTGCAGGCAGATCCTAAATAGGAGGGTAAAAATGCTGAAGAGAACTTATCTACACTATATAGGATGAAATAGGTTTAGACAGAATTGTTTACAATAAACCTAAACAACATACAGAGAAATAGCACAACAGAATGCTAATGCAATATAAACAAGCAATTTACAATTACACACAACATGGCTGAATCTCACACAGAATGCTGAGTGAAATTTCAAAATTCAAGGCAAAAGAAAGCATAATGTATAATTCTATTTACAAATCATGAAAGAAAAGGTACAGGCAAAGCAAAACAAAAAAGCAAAACAAAACAAAACAAACAACAACAACAAAAAAAAAAAAACAAAGAAAAACCACCTGATTCCTCCTAAGCGGAGTATGCTGGAACAGGGATGTTATTTTTCAGCGAATAGTACATACACCTCTCCTATGTCCTTAAAAGTTATTAATGGCCTTCTTATTGGAACTCCCATAATCTTTTTAAAATTCTTAGTGTGTATGTATATCAATTCTGTAGTAAGATCTTTACATATTGAAAACAATTCAATGTGGAGTCATTTTAGCCCGTGTTCATTCACTTTGAACCCTCATTTTGCAGAGTGATCAGTGCTGATTCCTCAGTCCCATGGGGGCAGCTGTAGTAGGGAGATCAGTCCATCATTAGAGTTCAGCAGTCTCCCCTTTGTGAATTTGCTAGATCCCTTCTCTCTACATGGTTGTGTGTGCTCCCCCAGGAGAGAATCAGTGATCCAGGGCCCACTTTTACCCAACCATGAGGTATTGTTGCAACTTTTCAAACTTGAAGATGCTTATAAATCACCTAAGGATCTTGTAAAAATTGTAGATTCTGCTTCTGAAAGTCTTGGAGAGAAACTGAATTCTACATTTCTACTAGCTCCCAAGGTAAGGTGAAGAGGCTGCGCCCAGAACCACTCTCTGAGGAGCAAGGTAACCCTCGCTTAATCTCACCAAGGCTAAGAACCCCTTCCCCTCAGTTATCACCTCAGTCCAAACCCCACCCCCACCCCGGGGCATCGGTCATTGTGGTTTCTTACCCTGGATGCTACTCTGGACACCTCCAATCCGATCCAATCTCCCACTGCACCCTCTAATCAAATTCCGACAGCAGCAAGTTCCCTAGTACTTTCAACTTCACTTTCCTGCTTTAACTGAAATGCGGTGTCCCCCAGAGGACACTGATCCTGCAACTTTCTTTATTGATGATGGGGATTATTCCTTACTTGTCATGTACCTTGCAGGCAAAAAGGCAGGAAAAAGGTTCTCCTTCCTTCCAAAAATGAGCTCATTGTCACATCTTCTTTTCTCCTTAAAAGACACTGGAGAAATCTAGCAGATACCACTTAAGCAAGCTAACAAAGTTGTCACCAGTAGTAGGACAAATAAACATCATATAAGATCTTATCTCCTGATAAGATGTATTAAGTTTCTCAGCTGGGCGATGTGGCGCAGGTATGTAATCCCAGTGGTTCAAAAGGCAGAGCCAGGAGGAGTGAAAGTTAGAGGCCAGACTTGCATAACTTAGAAAGACCTTGCATAACTTACATAATTTAGCAAGACCCTGTCTCAAATAAAAAAATAAACAAATGGGCTCAGGACGCAGCCCAGTGGTGAGTGCTTGCAAAGCATGCATGAGACCCTGGGTTTAGATCCCCAAGACCACACAAAAAAAGGACTGAGGGGGGAATTTCTCAGGTCTCCCTGCCAGAAGTGCATAACCTGAATTTATTTGTTTGTTTTTGTGGGTCTGGGGAGTTAAATCCAAGGCCTCACACATGCTTTGCAAGCACTCTACCACTAAGCTGCACCCCAGCCCATTTTTTTAAGTTTTAAGACAGGGTCTTGCTAAATTATGCAGGCTGCCTCTGGCCTCCAACTTGCGGTTCAGCATGCTGTCTCTGCCTCCTGAGTCATTGGGATTACAGGCACGCTGCTGTGTCCTGTATAACCTGAATTTAGTCAGCATACATCAAACAACCCAAATTGAGAGACATTCTACTAAATGAGGAGCTGCTATGCTCCCAACATAGCATGGTCAAGAAAGATTGAATAAGTGCCTCAATTTAGAGGAGACAAAGACATGATGAAAAAATACAAATTGTGACCCTAAATTGGATCCTGGACCAAATATGAGGCTGTTACAGGATAGACATAAAATCTTTAGGGTTAAACACTTATATTCTGACCATATTAATCTCCTTCTTTTGATAATTATATTGGGGTCCTATCTCATGAAAATCCTTTACACGGTTTTTTTGTTCTTGTTTCAGATTTTTTTTTTTTTTTTTTTTTTTGCGGTGCTGGGAATCAAACCCAGGCCTCACACATGATAGGCAAGTGCTCTCCCACTGAACTATACTCCCAGTTCTACTGTTTTTGTAATTTTTTAAAGTCTGAGTTTAATTTTTCAAAAAAGCTTTTTAAAAACATTTTATTGTTGTTGTTATTAGGTGCCATGGAATCAGGTCCAACACATAGCGACCCTATGTATAACAGACAAAACCCTACTTGCCACGGTGCCATGCCATGCTTCTCTGCTATTCATAGGGTTTCCAATGGCTGATTGTTTCCCAAGTGGGCGGCTGGTCCTTCTCCCAAGGCTATAGTACACAGTATTCCCAGGTGGTCTCCTATCTAAGGATTAACCAAGCCCCAGACTTGCTTAGCTTCTGGGATAAGACTCCAGGGTGGTATGGCTGCAGACTTATTCTACTCAAGAGTCAAAAATTAATATCCTAAGTTTGCTAAGATAGCTCTAAAGTATCTTCTCCTTCTCCCACTATCTACCCATTGGTTAGTTTCTCTAGTATGTAAGTTATTTTTTAAAAAATATAAACTTTAGATATAAGCCAGGAGTGATGGCATATGCCTGTAATCCCAGTAATTCAGTCAGGAGAGACAGGAGGATCACAAGTTTGAGGCCAGGGGCAGCCTGCATATCTTAACAAGACCCTGATTCAAATTAAAAAAATAAAAAATGAGTTGGGGTATAGCGCAGTGGTAGAACACTTGCAAAGTATGTACAAGGCCCTAGGTTCAAGCCCCGAGTACGAAAGAAAGAAAGAAAGAAAGAAAGAAAGAAAGAAAGAAAGAGAGAAAGATAAAAAGGTTAGATGTGCATTATTCCCTGTGAGTAAGACTGTCATTGATTCAAATCGAGATTAGGTAAATTTTAACCAAAAAAATTTCATTTGTCACATTAAAAACTAAATATCGTATGGATATACATTGTGTTTGTTCAAAACCACACTTGGGCATTTAATATCGAGAAGCCATTACACCCCAATTTTCTGTTTAGTTTTGCTTACATTTACAATGTACAGTTCTTATTTTCTTTTTCTCTGTTTTGTTTGTTGTAATTATGTTCATTAAAATGTTATTCATGGCCAGGTGTTTATGCCTCTTATCCCAGCAACTCAGGAGGCAAAGGCAGGAGGATCCCAAGCTTCAGACCAGAGGCAGCCTGAGTAATTTAGCAAGACCTTGTCTCAAAATAAAAAGTGAAAAAATGGGCTGGCTGTGCAACTCAGTGGTTCGACACTTGCAAAGCATGCAAGCATGAGGCCTGGATTCAACCCCTAGGTACTAAAATAAATAAATAAATAAATAAATAAATAAATAAATGTTTGCTGCTGTTGTTAGGTGCAGTCAAGTCTGGTCCAACTCACAGCGCCCTCATTGGGTTTTCAATGGCTGAGTGTTTCGGGATTGCTTTGGAAGTGGATTGCCACATCCTTCTCCCATTATTTGTGGTTCTGGGGATCAAAACTGGGTCCTCAGAGAGTGCAGAGCAGCGTTCTACCAATTGAGGTAAACCCTAGCCCTATAAATAAATAAGTAAATAAATAAACAAATTTTTAAGAAATCAAATGATATTCTTTGCTGAATCCAAAATTCAAAAATGAGACAGGCATTTTGTGTATATTTGTTTTTTATATAATTTTTCTACCACTGGGCTGTATCCCTAGAACTTTGTTTTTTGGGGTTTGGGGGACCAGGTCCTTCCTAAGTTATACAGGCTGCCTCTGTCTCAAACTTGCAATCCTCTTGCATCCACCTCCCAAGTGGCTTGGATTATAGGCATGCACCACTGCACCAAGCTTTGTTTCTTATATAATTTTTCTGTGGTTTTACAAAAGTATTGGCCTACAACTGATTGTAAATAACAAATCTTTTACCACAGATAATTTAAACACTACAGTCACCGTTACATTGCCTAGATGGCCACTAGGTGGTGGCCAAGAACCTTCTCCCTCACTGCTAACGTTGCTCAATCAGAATATGACCCTTCTCAAATTCTGATTGAGATGTAATAAGTTTATAGGCTACAAACATTTCCGGTGTAGACTGGAAGAATTGTTGGGTCTTTCCTATCTATCCAGTCCCCAAAGAAAGCAATTCCCCTTGCAGGAGACATTTATAAATACTGAAGTTGACTTATACAAATGAAAATATTCATATTTTTGCATAAATGTTAGGAGGCTTCCCACATGCAGTATATCTATACGCCAAAGCTGTTACAACTATTGTTATCAAGAAGACTATCTGCGATCTCTCTGTTCAGTAATAGAGACAGGAGCCAATTGTTGTTGTTGTTAGGTGCCTTCAAGTTGGTGTCCCACTCATAGCAACCCTATGTACAAAAGGTGACACACTATTCTAAGTGCTTCTCTGCTATCCATAGGGTTTTCAATGGCAGATTAGTTTTTGGGAGTGGGTTGCTGGGTCATTCTCCCAAGCTTATAGCACCTGGTATTCCCAGACAGTCTCCCATCCAAGGACTAACCAGACCCGACTCTGCTTAGCTTCTGAGATCTGATGGGATAGGATGCCATAGTGGTACAGCTGCAAGCTGGAGGCAATTATATCTAGTCCAATTTATAAAAGAAGTCTATAAAACTTTTTTATTGCCCACATCTCCTAGAATCAGGAGGGCCATGGAATGGCAGAATTGAATTCTGAAAAATAACTGGTTGAAATCAGTCCATAAGCCAAATCTTAGGAGGCAAGATTCCTTGCATGTAGCTCTCACAAATATGTGGTCTACAGCCAACAGAAAAACTCCCCCACAAAATAACAGATAGTCCATGAACTTCCTTCTGCTCCCTCAGGAGCCACTCACAGGACACTCCTATATTTAAAGATACATATGCTAGATCCTATTAAAAAGTACAAATGAGTCAAGCATGGTGGCACGTGTCTGGAATCCCAGAACTTGGGAGGCTGAGGCAGAAGCATCCTAAGTTCAAGGCCAGCCTGGGCTACACAGAAAGACCCTATCTCAAAACAAAACCACAAAAAAAGCACAAACAAAACATGTCAGTTTTCTATTCATATGCACAAGAATCCAATCCTGAGGAGTCCTGCATAGCTATTCCCTATGTGGAAGTTCACCAGAGAGATTCATTCCTTCAGCCTCACTGAAGAGCAGTAACAAAGACCTCTTCATCACCAATACTTTTATAAATCACCAAGGTCTTCAGCTTTCAACAGATTCTTCCCCTATAAAAGACTTCTGCACCCAGGGAGCAGATGGCAAGAATGAAACCTGTCTACGGCTAAAGTTGACATCATCTCGTGGTTAACACAGGACCTATGATCACCCCTCAGTCAAAAGTTGAGGAAGAGCTGGGCACAGTGGTACATGCCTGTAATTCTAGCACTTGAGAGGCTGAGGCAGGAGAATTGTGAGTTCAAGACCAACCTAGGATACACACAGAGACTGTCTCAAAAAAATAAAAGTTGAGGAAGAGCTGTTACTGGAACTAAAAGACATAGCAGAAGTCACCTTGACAGAAGTGGTGATAAGAAACGTAGCCAGCCTGTAGTTACTCCACCCCACCAAGCTCTCCTTTCACCCTGGACCAAATCTAACAGAAACTAGACAGCATAGCCCAGTTATGTAACCCATATAAACATGTCAGCCTCCCAAGACAGAGAACAAGAATGGATCTACAAGGATAGATGGAATATGTATGAGTATACACACACACACACACACACACACACAGAGAGAGAGAGAGAGAGAGAGAGAGAGAGAGAGGGCGCACTATCCAAGCCTTTTTGCCTTTAGCATCCTCTCTTGCCCACCTGGTAGAAAGACTGAGTCCCCAACACAGGTGGGGAGGAAGAGCGACAAAGTTACATCAACCACCATTTCATTACAAGTTGATACCAATTTTCTCATACTCCCCTCTGAAGCCTAACAGTTTTAGCCAACATTGGTGTTATCCATATAACTTATTTTGGGGAAAATGCAGGGAAACAAGAAATAATTAAGTGACATAAAACACTGTTGTGACAGTCCTGACTTCCGTGAGGTCTATGCTGGTCATTGAAGCTACCTTTTCCCACTATCACCCATTCCATATTCCCCTTAACCTCTCTAGAACCTTAGCCAGCCCAGACTGTTTACCAGATAGGAAATCCAAAATCTTTGTTCTTATAGTGTCTGAGTCTTTGCAGAGCTTCTGTTTATGGGTTGTTGCAGCTTAGTTTTTGTTTTTTGTTTTGTTTCAAGACAAGGTCTCACTATGTAAACCAGATTGGCCTTGAACTCAGGATAGTCCCTGCTTCTGCCTCCGAAGAGCTGGGACTACAGTCATGCACTGCCATATCCAGTCTGTTATAGCTATTTATCCAAGACATTTGGTTAAGAGTAGAAAAGGTAACCAATAAATCCTTTGGTTCTAAACATGGTTTTCCTTGCCACCACTGTGGAACATCAGTCCAATTTCCCTTAGGCAATCAAGATCAGTCAACTCAGACAGCACAATAACCTCTTTCTTTGCCTATTGATTCAGTAGTGTGAACAGCCCAAGATGAAAAGGGCAATTACCACCGCCAATGCAATGGACCATCCCTCTCTTTCTCACTGGATCCCCAAAACTTACACATATTTCAAAGAATTAAATACAAACAGGAGAAGGGAAATTATCTTTAAAATGGATAGAATGGCAATCACTATTAACTTACCTAGTGATCAAACTTCCTGTGACCAATAGTGAAGAAACTTGACCTAACATACTTCTTGGTATGATGCAGTAAGAAGTCCAGGATCTCATCTGTGTAGTATTCTTACAAAAGACATTTAACCTGAATTGAGCCATGAGAAAACAGACAAATCCAGAATGTGAGACATACCGTAAGATCTGGACTCTTTTTTTAATAAAAGCCAATGTGTCAGGCACAGTGGCACATAACTGTAATCCCAGCAACTCAGTCAGGGAGGCAGGAGGATTGCAAATTTGAGGTCAGAGACAGCTTGTATAACTTAATGAAACCCTGCGGGTAGTAGCTCAATAGTAGAGCATTTACTAAGTAGGCATGAGGCCCTGAGGTCAACCTCTCAGTACCCCACAGGAGTGGAGGGTAGGAGCCAATGTCATAGAAAACAAAAATACTAGGGAATTTGTCTTAGTTTGTTTTCTGTTGCTAGAACAAACTACCTGGGCTGGGTGTCTTATAAGGAAAAGAGGCTTATTTAGCTCAGTTTTGGAAGCTGAAAGTCTAAGAATGGGCAGCCCCATCTGTTTGGCCTTTAGTGAGGGCCTGTTGGCTACATGACAACATGGCAGAATAATGGGAAGAGGAATGGATTTTTCCAGAAGAGGCAAGCAGAAGAAGGGGGGTCTCACTTTATAACAATTCATGTTTCTGAGAACCACCCAAGATCTTGCAAGACCTACATTAATCTCCTCAAGGTGTGATACGCCAGTGACCTTACCATCCCCCACTAGGCCCTACGGCACAAAGGTTCTACCACTTCCCAACACCACCACACTGGGAATTAAACCTCCAGGACATGAACTTTTGGGAAACACTTAAATCATATCCAAACCAGAGAAGAATTATTCTTGATTAAAGGAAACAAGAGAGACAACCAACTAAAGTGCATGAACACTCACTTGATGCTGCCTCAGGGGAAAGAATAAAACTCATCTGGGGGAACTGGAGAACTTAAACATGGATTAAAAAAAATTACTGAATTGAATTTTGTAGGTTATGATAATATTGCAGTTAGGCAGGAGAATGTCTTTACTCTTAAGAAATGCACATTGAAGTCCAATGGCTGCCTCAAAGAAAAACACCAGCACAATTGTTTGAATTGTAAAATGAACTAGTTTTTTTTCCATGAAGCACCATTTTTTTTTAATTGCAAGAGTGACTGACGAATGGTGGTTTTTCAGATTTGTAGATCTGACAGACACTTCTCAAAAATGTACAATGCTGACAGCACATATTGCCAATGGTGAAATTCAAGCTTTCAAGAGACAATTACATATTGCAACTAACCTTTAAGTAACAACCACTATCAAGGCTGGGGGTATAGCTCAGTAATAACATGCTAGCCTAGCATACACAATGCCTTGGTTTCATCCCCAGAACTGCAAAAATAAAGAAAAAAATAATAATAAGTATTTTTAAAAAAGAAAAAAGAAAAAACTACCACATCATACAAAAGACCATGTGAAGATAAACTGAGAAGACCACCATATACAAGCCAGGAAGGCCTAACAAAAAAGTAACCAAAATCTTGATCTCAGACTTCTAGCCTCTAGGCTTGTGAGAAAATAAATTTAAGTGAAATGAAAGAAACAACTACCACTTGTTAAGTTTTGTGACTGTTATCAAAGAATATCCACAATTACCTCAAAAGTCTATTAAGATATTCTACTTTTCCAACTACCTATCTCTGTGAAATCAAGTTTTCTTCACATACTTCAACTCAAGCAACTCATCACAAAAAAAGAGAAGGTAGAATCATATAGGAGAATCCAGCTATCTTCTATTAAAGAGATTGCTAAAATGTAACATAATGTCTTCTCATTTTTTGTTTTGGAAAAATATAGTTATTTTCCATACAAAATATCAACATCTTTATTCCTAAGAAATATATTGAAGTACTTAAAATGAATTAGTATATCTGCAGTTTACTTTCAAATAGGCCATCCAAAAGAAATTGAAAACATGTATGTGCAATAATGCATTGCTTAATGACAGGGATATGTTCTGACAAATATGTCATTAGGCTATTTCAAAGTTTTGCACAATCAGAGTACCTACACAAACGTAAATAGCTACATTATCATTAGGCAATATATTCTTATGGGACTACCATCAAATCCAGTCCATCACTGACCAAAATGATATTATGCAATGCATGACTGTATATACTTGTGTGTGTATGTGTATAAACATGTACACACATATAGTATCATAGAAAGATATTTGATCTTTGTTCCCAGGTTCCTGGCACAAAGCTCTTAAAACTCAATTTCTTGAGTGGTAAGAGTGGTAGAAGCACCTTTTGTCCAGATGAGGTGATTCTTGGCAGGGCTCTCAATAGCTTCAGGATGTGGGCTGGTTGCCAGGAAGACCAAAACTTGATTGGAAGCTTGGAACTTTTAACTTTACCTCCCAACTTCTGAAGTTGGAAGGACCTGGGGAAAGTGTTGATGGCCAAGGATTGAATGTCTTGCTTACATAATGAAACCTCCATGGAAATGCCCTAAGTAGACCAAGCACAGTGGCACACACCTGTCATCCCAGCAACTTGGGAGGTGGAAGCAGGAGGATTACAAGTTGGAAGGCAAAGGCAGCCTGTGTAACTTAGCAATACCCTATCTCAAGATAAAAAGTAAAAACTGGTCTGGTGGTACAATCCAGTAGTACTATGCTAGCAAAGCATGCATGACACCCTGGGTTCAAACTCCTAGTATTGAAGAAAAGAAAAAAGAAGAGGCAAGGAGAGGCAGGAAGGAAGAAGGAAGGCCCTAAGTGATGAGATATAGAGACCTAAACTGAGGTATAGGTAAGGTGTGGGGAGGGTGGCACTCCCAGAGAAGGTAAGGACACTCCACATCTCTTCCATTTGGCTGTTCCCAAGCTGAATCCTTCATGTTGGTTTCGTTGTTGTTAGGTGTTGTTAGGTGCCATCGAGTCCTACTCATAGCAATCCTACATATAACAGCCAAAACAGTATTGTTAGTGCTTCTCAGCTGTTAACAGGGTTTTCAATGGCTAATTGATTTTGGGGAGTAGGTTGCTAGGTCCTTCTCCCAAGCATACAGCACCTGGTATTCCCAAGCTGTCTCCCATCCAAGTATTAACCAGGCCCCACCCTGCTTAGCTTCCAAGATCTGATGGGATTGGATGCCATAGTGGTACGGCTACAGGCCAAATCCTTCATAGTAAACTAATAATAGTGTGTAAAAACCAAGGACGGTGGTGTATGCTTGTAATCCCAGCTCTTGGGAGGCTAAAGCAGGAAGGTCCCAAGTTTGAGGCCAGCCTAGGGCTACATGGTGAGACCCTAACAAAATGAAATAAAAAGAGTAATAAAATTAAAATTAAAATATTGGAAAGCACTTTCCTGAGTTCTGGGGGTCATTTCAGTGAATCATCAAACCTAAGGAATGAGTTGTGGGATGCCCCTGAAGCTAAGCTTGTTAGCTGCTTTGTTAGACGTACAGGTGACCACATGGGACTTGGTGACAAAAATCTAAAATGGGAGTAGCCTTTTGGGACTGAGCCTTTAACTTGTGGGATCTGACACTAAAGCCTCCTCAAAGTAGCGTCTACCTTAATGAAAAAATAGAGTCTACCTTAACACCAGTTAGATAGTGTCAAAATTTAATTGTAGGACATTTAGACAGTATCAGAGTTAGAAAAGTTGTGCTGGAAAAGATATCACACATTTGGTGTTAGTGGTATACTGTAAGTAAAAACCACTGTGTATGTGTATGGGTTGTTGTTCTTACTGTTGTTGTGAAGTGTCATCAAGTCAGGTCTGACTCATAGTGACCCTACGTACAACAGAAAAAAACACTACCCAACACTGGGTCATGTACACAATCATTTTATGTTTGAGCCCACTGTTGCAGTCACTGTATTTCTTCTCATTTTGAGTTGAGCCACATCAGCAATTGGAGGTCCCAGGGGCTTTACTCCACTCACATCATTAAGGTAGACTCTACTTTGAGGAGGCACTCTTCCCCAGTCATCTTTTAAATGCCTTCCACCCTTAGGGGTTCGTTTTCCAGCACTATATTTCACAGTGCTTCTCTGCTATTCATAGGGTTTTCAATGGCTAATTGTTTCAGGAGGGGACTGCCAGGTCCTTCTCCCTTGTTTTGGTAGTTGGGTGCTGTTGAGTCAAGTATGACTCATAGTGACCCTGTGTACATAGTAGAACAAAACATTCCCTGATACTGTGCCATGCCCAACACTATGTCAGTGCTTCTCTGCTATTCATAGGGTTTTCAATGGCTGATTGTTTTTTGGGAGTAGGCTGCCAAGCCTACAGCACCTGGTATTCCCAGGCAATCTCCCACCCAAGTACTAACCAAGATTGACCCTGCTTAGCTTCTGAGATCTGACAGGATCAGACACCAGGGTGACACAGCTGCAGGTGCCTTCTCCCTAGTCTGTTTTAGGCTGGAGGCTTGGCTGAAACCTGTCTACCATGGGTGGCCCTGCTGGTATCTAAAAAATACCAGTGGTACAGCTTTCAGCATCACAGCTATATGCAAGCCCCCATAGCACAACAAGCTGACGATGTGGGGGATATGTGTTTGTATGTTATGTGTATATCTGCAATTTACTCTGAGTTTGGCAAAAAAAAAAGAATATTGCAAGGTAATAGTTGAAGGATGTGTTAGTTTTACCATTTATTCATCTTTCCTATAGATTTGAAGTTTTTCAAAATAAAATATGTGGGGCAGGGGGAATCAAGTCCAAGGTCACTGGGATGAAGAAGCAAACACTGGTTGAGGAGCTACTCCCACAAATACTCTCAAGGATCCTCTAGTACAGATTGGGGAAGCCTTAAAATTCCTCCGTTCATTATGTGCTCTGCTCCTGCAGCATGCCCCAGAGCCCTAACAGAGAAATGCTGGGACTTATTGCTGGTTACAAAATGGGAGACAGGCTATCTTTGTAGACAATGAAGGTCCAGGAAAATTTGGAAGTTTAAAATTCTCAGCATAATGTCCCCATCGCCTTTTTCCAACCATTATCCTTACTTTAGCATAAGAAACCTGCTGGGACTGAGCACTTAACCAGTGATGCAACTCCATAGCCCTTACAACCAACCCTGAGCTTGTCCAGAACTGCCCCATGATCACAGATGAGAAAACAATTCAAAGATGCCACAGACGCTCTCTAGCTCTTTATTTCCACATTTGTGTATTTTTCTTCCCCTACATACCCTTCGGAAAATGGGAATACCAGAACACCTAATTGTGCTCATGAGAAAACTGTACATGAACCAGGAGGCAGTTGTTTGAATAGAACAAGTAAACACTGAGTGGTTTAAAGTGGAGAAAGGTGTGCGCCAGGGCTGTATACTTTCACTCTATCTCTTCAATTTATACGCTGAGCAAATAATCCGAGAAGCTGGACTTTATGAGGAAGAACGCGGCATCAAGATTGGAGGAAGACTCATTAACAACCTGCGTTATGCAGATGACACAACTCTGCTTGCTGAAAGTGAAGAGGATTTAAAACATTTACTGATGAAGATCAAAGATCAGAGCCTTCAATATGGGTTACAACTAAACATCAACAAAACAAAAATCCTTACGACTGGGTCAGCACACAACTTCACAATAAATGGAGTAAAGATTGAGGTTGCCCAAGATTTTTCTTTGCTTGGCTCTATAATCAACACCCATGGAAGCAGCAGTCAAGAAATCAAAAGACGCATTGCTCTAGGAAAAGCTGTGGCAAAAGATCTCTTTAGAGTATTGAAAAGCAAAGATGTCACATTGAAGACGAAGGTGCATCTGACTCATGCCATGGTATTTTCAGTGGCATCATATGGTTGTGAAAGCTGAACAGAAAAAGAATTGATGCTTTTGAATTGTGGTGCTGGAGACGTCTATTGAATATCCCATGGACTGCCAAAAGAACCAACAAATGTGTCCTAGAAGAAGTGCAACCAGAGTGCTCCTTGGAAGCAAGAATGGCCAGACTGCATCTTACATATTTCAGACACGTAGTCAGGAGAGATCAATTCCTGGATGTTGGGGATTTTTAAAATAGTATTTCTCAGCTAGGGTCCCTCAAAACAGCCTGAGGGGCTGACACCTAATTGACCCCAGGGCTCATCTCACTCACGCAAACCAGCCCCTCCCATTGAGTGAGCAAAGATGGCCCCCGGCCAGCCTGACCTGTCCTAACCACCCTAATTTTGATTGGCTCCCCTCACCTCTTTCAGGTAATAACTGTCCCCACCTGGCAGGTATGTCAGTTTACCCGCTGTACCTGTCAGGTGTGTGCCCTGATTGGCTGAACCCCACCATGTGACCCCTCTAGGACCCTATAAAAGCAAGGCTCCTGGACCCCATTTTCACCCCCTGTAGCACCACTGATCCTGATCTCTCTGACCATCTCCTGAACCTCATCACCTGGACCAGCGCTCCCTACTCCAGCAAGATCTTCTAGCAAGCTGGCGAGATCAAGCCCAGGGGCCCCGAAGAGCCGAAGGCATCTAGCAAGCCACGAAGAGCCTCCCAATTCCTCCCATCCTTGGGAAGGAGGGAGGTAAAGAAGGCGAGCCGCGAGAGTCAAGACCATCAGACCTCCACGGAACACCAGCGGCTGTGGCTGTGCCTTTAAGGCTGAGCTGTACCAGCACTTAGCCTGCAGCATTCCATGCTGTAGGCCTAGAGCCAGCACTTAAAGGGATAGAGCTCTGCTCTATAGGGGCTGCTTGCTCCTTGCTCTCCCTCAGGGGAGCATCCCAATAAACCTTACCTACCCTTGCTCAACCACCAGAAGGTCTCCCGAGGTCCTTCTTTCCCGACATCGACCACATTGTTGAGGGTTTGGCCCTAATCTTAGCCGGGCTAGAGCTAAAACCCCGACACCTGGAGAAGGATATCATGTTTGGGAGAGTGGCAGGTCAATGCAAAAGAGGAAAACCCTCCACCAGATGGATTGACACAGTGTCTGCAACAATGGGCTTAAACATAAGTAAGATCATTTGCCTGGCACAGAATCAGCAAGTGTTTCGATCTGCTGTACATAGGGTCACTATGAGTTGGACTCGACAGCACCTAACAACAACAACAACAACATACCCTTCTCCAGAGCTGTCACAAGTGGGGTGTCTGTAAAGTCTTTATATGACTGTAAAGTCATAATGATGAAGTGCCATAGCCAATACATCAATCAAGGTCTTGTCCTCCAAACTGCACTCCCTCCCATACTACTACAGCGAGTTTTAGTTGTGGTGCCCATCTATTATGCATTAGTCTTGCCCCATTGCCCCACCCCCAGAACGATACCAGCCCTGTCCCCTCCATGTGTGCCACCTAATCCCAGAATACAGTTTTGCGGGGCAGTTTCCTTGGACCATTTCTAGTACCATTTCTAGTAGTGCTGCATTACTGCTGCAGTCATGGTGCCAACAGGAAAACGTCATGCTAAAATCAAACATGCAAGGCTGTGCTGGCTCATTTTGGATGCCAACTTGACTGGATTAAGGGACACCCAGATAGCTGGTAAAGCATTATTTCTGGGTATGTCTGTGAAGGTGTTTTTGGAAGAGACTGGTATTTGAATCAGTGGGCTAACAAGATACCACCCCCTCACCCATGGGCAGGCACGATCCAACTCAACAAAAAGACAGCACAAAGGAGAATTTGTGTGCTTGGCTCTCTCTCCTAGAGCTGAACATCCACCTTCTCCTGCCCTTGTATATCACAACTCCAGATTCTCAGGCCTTCAGCCTTGGACTGAAAGTTTTACCAAAAGCCCTGGTTCTCAGGCTCTTGACCCTGGGCTGCTACCAGCTTCCCTGGTTCTCCAGCCTCAACCTTCATAATTGTGAGCCAATCCCCCTAATAAATCCCTTCTCTACTATCTACCTCCTTGGTTTCTCTGGAGAACCCTGAGTAATATAAAGGGTTTAAGAGAGACCATTTAAACATACGTGAGTACAGGAACACATCAGGAATATTAAGAAAAGCAGAGCCAGTTAATGCATTTGGCCCTCAAAAGATGGATATGATAGTGGTTAATAGAAATCAGGAGAAAACTGAAGAGGTCACTTTTAGTTGGGGGACACAACCACTACCAGATGATCTTGAAAGGAAGTTGGGAGCCAGAGGAATAAACATCTTAGTTCATGTTCTTCCCTCTCTCCATTTTCCACTGGGACTCTTCTACACAAATCAGCAAAAAGATGGAGAGCAGAACATGTTGCCACGTTCATCCTGAGCAGCCTACCAGGGCCAGAGGGCAGACAGTAAATCTAGAAGGGTTCCAAAAGACATCCCACAATCAGAGCTGCTAAGTCCAAACCCTATGATCTTTTCACTATACCTGTTAAAAAGTTGGGAGGAAGGAATGGCAAGGTCAGAGATTTTATATTTCTTTTCCTTTATCCAGCATTATCCTCATTATTACTTAAGTTTTTCCTACACAATCACAAGGCCCAATTGTATGAATCAACTGTCATTGCTGTGGCAGAAAAACCAACCCAAACAAACTTAATCGGGGAAGAAGTTTATGGGGAGCTCACAGTTAGAGAATCAGTCTATAATGGCAGCCGAGCAGGCAGGGCGTGTGTGAGATGACCTCACAGCATGATGGACAAGAAACAGAGAAAGGAACACAAGTCTCAGGTACAGGGGAAGATCCTCCAAAGGGCTGCCTCCAGGGACATCATTTCCTCAAAGCTAAGATCCACCTCCCAACATTTCATAGCCTCCCAGGACAGTGCCACCAGCTGGGGACTGAACATAAAAGCACATTACCTTTGGGGGATACTTTATATTCAAACCATGACATTCCTCCTTCCCCATTCCCGAAGGTCCACGGCCACCTCATAATGAAAAATGCATTTAGTCCAGTTTTAGGAGTCCCCAAAGTCTTAACAGTCTCAGTCGTGTTCAAAAGTCCACGTTTCCACTGAGACTTAAGGCAAACTTAGCTGTGGGCCCCTGCAAAATAAAAAAGCAGGTGTGCACTTCCCACATATAATAGCACAGAGTAATCATTCCTATTCCAAAAGGGAAGAATAAGGGGCAGAGAAAAGAATGGTTCATAGCAAGAAAAACTCTGGACAAATTCTGTTTTAAGTCTGGCATCTGCCACATGTGATATTATCTGGCATCTGGCATCATCTGGGCTCAAACAGGCTTGGGGGTGGCTCCACCCCCTGGCCTTGGCACAAACACCCCTCCTGGGCTGGCTCCACTTCTTGCCAGCAGCTACTTCATATTGCTGGCATTTCCAACATCCCGGGGTCTCCAGCGCTGCTTAAGTACCATCCTCAAAGCTTCATACACCAGCCCTTCTGGGGCTCTACGCAGAGCACCCAATCCTGGTACACATCTACCTGGCCTCATGGGCTACCTTCTAGAGCCTTGCTGGCAGCCTCCATGACACCTTTTCTATTCTGTGTGCCTGTAAAACCAGCACCAAACGAACAATGCCAAGTTTTGTTGCCAGCTCAAGTATTAAGTTTGACCTTTTGAACCACAGCTGTAGCAGTGGCCTCCGCATGCTCACGCTGAGAAATCATTTCCCTAGATGGCCTCTTTTCAGGAATGCCAGGAGACATTTCAGACACTCCCTTTTCACACCACAGGGCCTTAATGGAAGGGGTCTGGCCAACTCCTTCTGTGCTCCAAGGGAATTTCTTCTGTCCTAGCGAAAATAAAAAGGTCTTTATGAGTCTTTCCTTCACTAAGGTTTGCCTCTTTAACAATTAAGACCCAATCCTAGCCCAGACCAGCCCTAGTCATGTTGTTGTTGTTAGGTGCCGTGGAGTCAGTATGACTATTTCGGGATTGCCTTGGAAGTGGATTGCCAGGTCCTTCTCCCATTTTTGTGGTGCTGGGAATTGAACTCAGGACTTCAGAGACTGCAGCACAGTGCTCTACCAACTGAGCTAAATCCCAGCCCAGCCCTAGCCATAGTAACCTTAAACAAGCAGCAGCATTTTCCCTCCTTAAACTGCACATTCTTCAGATCTTTTCTGTGTCTTTTGCTATTTTTCCATAAATCTTGCTGAGCACAAGCAGTAATCAAGCCATGCCCTCTACACCTCATCAAACTGCAAAGTTAATTAATTAGTTTGTAACTTTTAAATTCAGCCTCACTCAAATCTTTAGTGTGTGGACAAAATGCTGATGGCTTCTTAGCTAGAATGCAACACAGATCTCCTGCAGACTGATATCCACTAGAGTCTCCATTTGCCTCTAAAACTCTGTGAACCAAGTTAGCATTTCTTTCTGTAGAGGCATTCTAGTCTTCCTCACTCTCAGCAGAACCACCCCTCAAGCCCTCCGGGGCTCTTCTCGCTCACATCTCCAAACTCATAAACTCCCACAAACAAATTCCAACGGCTTAGGAGCCCCATTATTAGGTTTCTGCACAGCAATGACCCTACTTATGGGGCAAGGTTTATTGGGAGCTCAAAGTTAGACAACAGGTCCATAACAGCAGCAGGACCTGTGGTGAACAGCCTAATGGCATGGTGGACCAGGAACAAAAAGGGACCTGGGCTGCAGGTCCAGGGTAAACACCTCCAAAGGCCCACCCCCAGGGAGCTAGACTCACCTCTCAAAGCTCCACAACTCCAAGAACAGTGCCACCAGCTGGAGACCCAACATTAAAGCGCATAACCTTTGGAGGAAGGGCTGGGATTTAGCTCAGTTGGTAGAGCGCTGCACTGCAGTCTCTGAGGTCCCGAGTTCAACTCCCAGCACTGCAAAAATGGGAGAAGGACCTGGCAATCTACTCTAAAGGCAATCCCAAAACAGTCAGCCACTGAAAACCCTATAAGGGTCACTATGAGTCGGATACCAACTCGACGGCAACAACAAACCAAATTTGGAGGACACTTTGTATTCAAACCATGACACCACCCCATCTGGAAGCTGGCAGAGACCAAGACAAAAGAAAATCCTACTCCTCATACTCAAGACCTCAGCTACTCTTACTTCAGTTCTGACTAGAGCCATAGCCAGTAGGGTACAAACCAAAGATCTTCCCTTTGTTTAGTTTTGATTAAAGGATTCAGTAAAGGTTTACCTGAGCTAGCAAGCAGTCACGTGCTGGGGTTACAAACATGGAGAACTGCCTTCTCTGCTGCTGCAGGGAAATGTGAAACAGTGTTAAGAAACTGAAAATGATTGACTGGGTCAGATGCTAATCCTAGCTTATGGTGCCAGGGAGTGAAAATCAGGGTAAGGGTTACTGAAATATAGTCTATTGCTAAATCAATGAACAGAGAATTCTGCCTTTGACCTAGGTCTATATTACACAGGAACACTGGTAAATGTGGGTTCAGGTTTTGGAGCCAGAGGTGGAGTTCAAATGCTGCTTATGACAATTATTGTGTCACTTTGACCAAATCAATTATCATTTGGAAACCTCAATTTCCTCACCTATTTAATGTGTCTTGGAATATTTTTCTCATAGACTGATGAAAATTAATGGGAAAATAAATGCCTAGTATCTACCATTGTCCATGCTTCTCCACCTTGGCACTCCACAAATGGGGAGCTGTTAATCCACATCTTTCATACACCAGATTCTCCCTCGAGAGAGCAGTTTACAATAAGAAATCATTACATAAACTTATTAGTGCTTCCGACATTTCTGAGACTAAATAAAACCTTCAAATATAGGCCAAGCATGGTGGCGAATGCCTGTAAGCCCAGTACTTGGGAGGCAGATATGGGAAGACGGCCACAAGTGTGAGGCCAGCCTGGTCTACTCAGTGAGTTCTAGGTAGCTGAGGCTACGTAGCTCCAAAGCTGAGAACATCTAACCCAAATTCTTTTCAATACTTTCTGGAAGTAGTCCTAAGTACTTCTGTCCCCTTCCCACTCCAACCCCAATCATCACAAGAATGAAAAAAGTTGCAAAACTCAGTCTTCAGTGCATTTTTAGATTTATTTCAAACGTATCATGCTCATCAACCTTGTGGGGGTAGTTTGCTAATGGAAGTAGCTTGCTGACAGCACTGCTTTCAATGTCTCTTTATAGCAAATAACAGCTTCCCATTTAAAAATTCAAGAACCATCATTACAGGCCTCAAATGTGTTGGAAGTGTTCTCAATTCTAAGAGCTTTCTTTGCCTACCAATTAATGGCTCTATAGTGAGTAGGAAGCATTTCCCCTTATTTAAAAAAAAAAAAATTAGTCATAGGTCCAATTATGAGTGCTTGGGTCCATTTATGGTGCTTGGATACCCACAGAGCTTTGTTTCTGAATTAAAACCATAGGGCTTCTGACATTTTTTTTCAATGAATTATATAAAGGACTATTCTTCAAACCTGAACACCAGAGAGTATTTTTGATTATGGGTTGTAAAAAGTACTCATGTACACAGGAAGTCACTAGAAAAACAAAAAGTAGTGATTGAAATTGTAGCTGACACCAAAGGTCAAAATCTAAGTAGGTACTGAAGCCAGGCAACCTGTTACCCCACTTAGATGCTCCTGACTGAAGAATAAAGAGAGGTAATCAAATGACATACACAATTCTGGTTTAGAAGTTTTTGCTAAACGACATTAGAACAATTGACAAGATTTGAATGGGATCTCTGAGTGAAGGTGGTATCTGCAAATTCTCTTATTCTTGCACCAACTGGCCTACTTGAAAAGTAAAGCAGCATCAGTACTATTAATAAGAAGGTAGAACTGGGACTTGGTATCACTTTCCAAGACACACTGGAGTTACTACACAGTTTTAGTGGAGTCCTGGGCTCGATGGTTAAAGTAATTGGTATAGTCTCTCTTTAACCTAGACAGGTTATGGTGTCCAACTGGTAGAAACTCAGGATAAGTGCTTTTTTCTCAGCAGTTAAAGAAGTGACATAAATCATCACTTAACTATAGTAAGTTATCCAGCAGAAAGATAAACCATTTAAACTCTTCATAAGCTTACAAGTGAGATGAGTGTTTTACTTAGGGAGAGTGAGTCATTATTAATCCAGGACTAAAGTGGCTATTAAATCAGATCTAGAAAGTCTGTACTCCTTTAGGAACCTAAGTGAAGGAAGTTGAGGGGGGAGGTTCTGTGTAGCAAGATCTTATACACAAATGGACATGGACAAACACAGCTAATCATTTCTTTCGATGTTTCATGCTTTTCAAATCCCTCTTATATTTCCATAACTTCTTAGTCATATTAAATTTATACTACTATTATTTTTTCTTCTTCTGGCTCAATATATATCTTTACTAAAAACAATTCACAGTTAAAAGTCCTAAGTAGTTCTCCATAGACTTTCTATCCCTGTATAAATTCCTAAAAAAATTTTTTTTTTCAGTACTGTGAGATTGAACCCAAGGTCTTATGCATGCGAGGCAAGCACTCCATCACTGAGCTGCACCCGCATCTTTTTTATTTTTTGAGACAAAATCTTGCTAAATTGTGCAGGCTGCCCCTTGTCTGAAACTCATAATCCTCCTGCTTCAGCCTCCGTAGTCACTGGGATTACACAAGCATACACCACAGAGCCCAGCTCTAAGACAACATTTACATGAGGGCTGTCTATATAACACTGCAAAAATCCTGATTAAGGACAAAATAATGTTTATAAATGAAATTTAAGTCTGAAACACTCAAAAGTGTATAGGTCCACTATACAGTGAAGTATACCAATAAATCATCACACTGCAAAGCCTCAGTGTGAAGGAAAAAAGGGGCTTTGTACACCTTGGTATTCACATTCTTGTTTCAATCACGTAAACGGAAAACACGGGCCCACACCATCTCCTCCTAGAGGTCTTCAGATGATTTAACACTCTAAAATGAATACAGATTCCAACACATTCACACAGAAAGGTGTTCTGTTAACAAAATCCATTCAACACATAATTACCCATTCATCTTCAGGTTTGTGAAACTGGGATAACACAAAGAGTATAGTTCTCATTTTTATTTCAACATTTAAAATATTCACAGGTGGAGTATTGTATTCAATGACATCTCCATGGAAGATGTACCAAACAAAGCATACAGGCATTCCACAATTACAGAATTACATACTTGTGACTATGTGAAGATTTACACAAGAGTTTATCTGGAAAAACACTTTAAAAATCTTGAATGTTTCACTGTATTAATTTCCATAAAAAGTGAACCACAAAGAATTTCAGGAGAGAAAGCTAAATATTAGTCTGCAATTTTTTTAAATTTCAAACTTTTATACTATGCTATCATACTTCTGATCGTTGTTGTTGTTGTTAGGTGCCGTCGACTCAGTATCCGACTCATAGTGACCCCTGTATACAACAGGGGAAACACTATTGTCAGTGCCTCTCTGCTGTGCATAGGGGTTTTCAATGGCAGATTGATTTTTTGGGGGAGGGAGTTGCCATGTCCTTCTCCCAAGCCTACAGCTTCTGGTGTTCCCAGACGGTCTCCCATCCAGGTACTAACCAGGCCCGACCCTGCTTAGCTTCTGAGATCTGCCGGGATCTGATGCCACAGGGCTACGGCTGCAGGCCATACTTCTGATAGTAACACTTAAATAATTAATGCTCAATTTTTTCTTTTCTCCTCAGTAGCCAAGCCAACATATACTTCCTTCCGTTTTTCCCCCTAAGTCTTTGTTTTTAAACATTATGTAAAATAGATCAATCGGCACAGCATCTTGACTAATGAGGTAGGGGCATTTGTCAAAAGAAGTTTTTAGGCATTTATAAAGTAAAGCAAAAGAGAATAACTGTAAAGGTTTTTCTTTTTTCAGCGTTCTTTAAATAAAATGCGAAGAACACTGACTGGAAATTGGTCAAATGTTGCTCATCCTTTAAAAGACAAAGGAAAAACCCATTAGAAAGCCCTACTACTGAGCATATTAAAAAGCAAAACCTGAGTACTGACCTTAAATTCATTTTGGCATTTCAAAGTAAAATACGTACACCTCAAAATGCCAAGCCTTCTTCCTGGGGAATATCATACTAAGTTTGATTAAAAGTTTGATAAAAGTTTGAACAGAAAATAAATGTATTCCATCCTTTATTTTTAATACAAGGCTCTTTTTCTTTAATCCAGTTCTCATCCTTTTCTACACACAAAGAAAAAGATTAACAACTTTAGTATACTACATTCAGTAACATAATTAAATGGGTTTAGCAGTCAATTTACGAAACTGTGCCAGAGAAGACACTCTTCATATGAATATTTTATTAATACTATTCTAGACAGCTTGTAAATGCCTAGGTAATAGATTACAGCACCATCTCTGTGTAAGATTGTTTCAAATGCATACATGCTCTGAATTCACATAAACCTAGGAAATTTGCAACTTCTCTCTTCATCTATGCCAAAATCAAACCTTGTGTTCTCACTACCCTTTCTGAGTGCCAAAAATAAAGAATATTTTACAAAACTAATTAAGTTAACGGAACTCATATGAATAAGGAAGGGAGGTTATCTCTCAAGAATGATTTGTCTGAAGTACATACAGTATTTCTGAACACTCTGATACCTACTATTTAAGACTAAACTACCAGAAGTGAGGTTTATTTTACCAATTTGCAACTATTACAGGTTACTACTAAATACACTGAAAAAGTCATCCAAAGAATGTCAAATACAAAAAATCAGCTGCCAGAAAAAAAAAAAATTGGTAATTATACGTGGCCTGGCAGATGGTTTTAAAATTAAATTCTTGACAATTCTACAAAATGTTTTAGATGTAAAAATCAAACATGGTGACAGAATAGTGCAATTCTCTGATATGGCAGCCCTTAACTGGCAGTAAATATTTGAAATTTGCTACCACAAATAACATGTCAACAATATTTTTACATGTCTTTAAACATTTTCACACTTCTACCTCGAATTCTGTCCTACTGATGTGATCAATACATCATGTGTGTATCATTCAGTTTCAAGAAAACTCTTCCTCTCCACATCCTACCTTCCTTAACTGCAGTAACAATTTCCTTTACATTCTTAAGGCACACCATGCTGTATTTATTGCTGCAAAGCCCCTGAAATCTGTGCCTCAATCTGTCCTCTTCATCATCATGGTTAAAATGAAAACCACTTAAGTGTGTCTACTAAAACTTAACAATATTACATCTAGACTGCCATTGTCCACTAGATTAACTGCAAAATAATCAACTCTACTAAAGCAAAGGCCAAAAAACCTAAATATGTGCTCTTTCCCCTGAAAAGTGCCCACATGACCTACTATGAGAGTAAAGCTCACTGGCATCTCTGGCTACACATAATCCATACTCAGTGTTACAAAATGTTATGCCAGTAAGCTTTCACAATTTTTATTAAATTCTAGTCTAATTTAATAATATCTGATTTTATAGATATATCACTTGTGAACATGTTTACTGAGTGAAAGTTAATCAGATACCTAAGTCATTATTTTCTGTAGACTTAATGATAACTACACAGAACACTATGGGTAATGACATACACTTGCTTGGAGTTTTCATACAACCCATGTTACCCAACTATTTCTGCTAATATTTAATACAGCTTTAGTTATTGTAGTTCTCATATAATATTTGAATTATAAGTACCTTATTGAGATAAATTTGACAAATTCACTGACTTTCCAAATAAGCATAATACAACTAAGGAAAAAGAGTGAGGAGTGAAGTGAAAATTGAACACAAAGAGATTAAGTTATTAAAGGAAAATGAAGTAAAGGAAAGTGAAATACGACTGGGGTATGAAAGTCAAACAAATGTAGACATTTGATTAGAAAGTATGTATTTCACAAATAAAGTTTAGAAACTCAATGTAATGCAAATCCTTTTTAATGTAAAACTTAGTTCAAACTAATTGTTCCATAAAACTGTTACCTTTGGCCTTAAACAGTACCTAGTCTTGATCAAAAGGGGCCACAAAAGTTAAGATTTTCATTACTTGCTTTTATTTTACACTAGGTGGGGGACACAAAGCAATCCTCCTTAATAAAGTTGACAATTAGCTTCACTCAACATTTTTAATAATGCACATTAAGAAAAAGTATTCATCTTACAAATTGTTCTGCAATCCAAATATACAACAGCTTGGAAAACAACATTTAGAAAACAAAAGCCAATGTAAAAAGACAGATTAAAACAACTAGAACAGTACAGGTCTATATGGCTCAGATTTTACAGTTTTCTTACTGCATCATCAATGTCAGAAATCTGTTCCTTCAGCTGGCTCCATTGTTCTGGATTTAAAGAAATACCTAAAACAAAGTTTAAAAGTTCAAAGTCAAAAATCAAGCCTTCTTGAGGATCCTCATACTTCCAACTAAAATACGATTTTATCAAAACTGCCATTTTGTTTTTTGTGGTTTTTTTACAATGCTAGGGGACCAAACCCAGAGCCTCACAGATGCAAAACACCCCTTCTACCACTGAGCTACATCACGAGCCACCAAACTGCCATTTTTGAATGGCACAGAGCTACAATACTGAGATACTGATACTGAAATCTTACATATCTGTTAATTAATTACAGATTCATCAAAATTGCATGAGCAGACCAAGTTTGCATCCAATTTAACTTCCTGGAGTGCAACTTGCATAATGCTTTTACAACCAATGAAAACAAATGATAATTTGAAGATACATCTCACAAATATATACAAACTACTAGGCTAAGGGTCAGGCACAGATTTGGCAAGGAACACCCCCATTAACACATCCATCACTTGCTCCAAATTTCCATGGAATTCAAGGTGAATGACTATGCTGAGTTCTTCTAGACACATTCATTTCACTTTAGAAAAAATCCCTGCAGTATGATTCATACAGGAATTCACAGACTATATATAGGGTAAGAGGGCATTCTGGAGTCATACTGTCAGGTTCAAATCCCAGCCTCACCATCACTAACTGCATGACTTTAAAAAATTAATTACCTTCTGGGCTTCAGTTTCCTTATCACTAAAATGGTATATACACACCAAAGAGTAGTTGTTACTCGTTAAACATGGTAAAATAAAGACTTTAGCATATTGCCCAACATATAAATACTTAATACACTTCTCAGAAAACTGATGAGAGGCCATGAAATTGAAAAGGAGAATACAATGAGACACCTTAAAAGGGTTTTCAAGGGTTATAGGTAGGCAGAGTGGTACTAAAACAAGGAATTACTCTTTCATCACATAATGATCAACCTACAGAAACTACCCAAATATACAAATTTAGGTTGGTTCAACAAATGTTCTCTAGCTTTGATGTTTGAATAAAGTACACTTCTACATACTAACAAGCTTGGGACTGGATAAAGCACAAAGGGAAGGACAGAGACTCACTTGAAGGATCTTGTCCTAAAGAAGAGCCTCTAGAAACTGAAACAAACAGATATTGTAAACCAGGATTTTTTTCCACTCCTGGTTTTACAGTTTCCCAGTTAGTATCTAATCTGCTTCAGAACTGCAGTGGAATTAAAAAGAAAATAACATCCAAGTAAGTTAGCAATCAAAGTGATATCAGGAATATTATTTTTGTGGGTTTTATTCCAAAATGATTATAAAAGATAGAAAGTCAACTGAATAAGGCTCATTCTTGCACTGTGTACCCTGCTAATATTTCAATTTCAAATACGGTAGGTTACTTAGAAACATCTTAATTTAGTGCCAACACTAAAATCAAACTGAAGGAATGAAGCCTCACCTTTTCTTCCTGGTTTCATTTCACCTTCTGGATCCATCCAATATTCTCTAATGTCAATTAGAACTTTCCCTTTAAAGTCCCGAACACTGACGTATCTCATTTTCCCAATCTGTGGAAGGAAAGAAGGAAGGAGGGAAGGAAGCAAGCAGGGGGGAGGCAGGGAGGGAGGGAAGGAAAACATGAAAAGGTGCTCCTTTCAACACTGGTGTCCATACCTATATTCACAACCTGTTGCAAGCTAACTCTACTTTCTATCATGAAAATAACTATAGCATTCCCAACTATAACCAAAGGAAATCACTGTTAAAGTAATTCTAAAAAGACAGAATGAAACAAACCACACCTCATAATTTCAATTATTTTTATATTCATAAACATTAGTAACAATAGCACAGCTGCTGTGGCAAATAGTAACAGAGGTTCCTCAAAAATTAAAAATAAAACTACAATAAAATCCAGTAATCCCAATTTTGGGTACATAGTCATTTGCCATTTACTTAGGAGACATATTCTGAGAAATGTGTCATTAGGTAACCTTATAATTGTGTAAATATCACAGTGTACTTACACAAAGACACAATGTCACCAGGCAATATAATCTTACTGGACCACCACCGTATATGTGGTCTGTCATGGAACTGAAAGGAAGGTTTCCAAGAGATTATCTGCGCACCCATGCTCAGAATTGCAGTATTCATAATAGCCAATAAGTAGAAGCACTCAAATGTCCATCCATAGATGAATGCATAAATGTGACATTCACACACAATAGAAGATTATATAGCCTAAATAAGGAAATCTTGTCACATGCTACAACATGGATGAATCTTGAGAACACTGTGCTAAAATAAGGCAGTCATAAAGTGACAGTAACACTTTGATTCAATCAACATGAGATGTTTAAAGCAGTCAAACTGATAAAAACAAAAGGTAAAATGATGGCTATCCAGAGCTAGAGGAAATGGAAAAGGGGTCTTGTTTAATAGGTACAGAGTTTCAGTTTTTTAAGATGAAAAAGTCCTGAAGATCTGTTTCACAACAATGTGAATAAACTAATGTGGGTTGGTTGGTTGTTTGTTTTTTGACACAGGAGCTCAGTATGTAGCTAAACCTGCCCTTGAACTAACTGTGTGGCCTAGGCTGACTCGGAATTCATGATCCTCCTGCCTCAGCCTCCCAAGTGCTGGGATTACAGGCATGAGCCACCAAAATCTTGCTATACAAACTACAACCAATAGGAATACACAGATTCAGCTAGCCATGTTGCTTTAGCAACTGTTCTGAATATAGGAATCCAGGGCTCCAATTAATAATACCATAAGAAACCTTTCCTTTTGACATTCATTTCAAATAACATCTTTAAACATACTTTACTCCCAGGAAAACTGAGAATACCACCTGCCCAAAACTACTTTTCAAAAATCTTACACTGCTGCTTAACACAAACTAGAAATTTCAGGGGAAGAAAAAGGCTCCACTCAAAGGAGCTATTAGCACCTTTCAAGACTCAGTAATTATAGTAAGAAAATGTGACACTGCAGTCAGAAATCGTGGCGCTCACCTTTAATTCCAGTGATTTGGGAGGCAGAGGCAGGACGATTGCAAGTTCGAGGTCAGAGGCAGCCTATATAACTTAGTGAGACCTTGTCTCAAAACAAAAAGTAAAAAAAGGGATAGGAGTGCAGCAGCGCAGTGGTAGAGCACTTGCAGGGCAAGTGTGAGGCCCTGGGCTCAATCCCTCAGTATGGCAAAAAGAGAGAGAGAGACAGAGAGAGAGAAGTGTGATCCTGGAATAAAAGACAGACACACTGGAAAATAGGTAAGAATACAGTCCAGAAATAGACACACATTTAATATATTCACCAATATTCTTCATAAAGATCCAAAGGAAGACAAACAGTCCTTTCAACAAATGGGGTCAGAACAATTGGGTATCTACTTTGGGTGGGGGAAATCTCATTCCTTATCCCACACCATACACAGAAAAATTAATTCTATATAGATCACAGATTTCAACATGAAAATTAAAACTATAAAACTTTTCTTTTTCTTTTTCTTTTTTTTTTGAGGGGGGTCATTTTTTTGTTTTGTTTGAAGACAGGCTCTCACTATGTAGTCCAGACTGGGCTCGAACTTTCAATTCTCCTGCCTTAGCCTCCCAAGGATGGGATTACAGGTATGTGCAACCACACCTGGCAAAAATTACAGAACTCTTTAAGACAAAAATACTGCAGAAATTTTTCTAGCCACGGAATAGGTAAGACCTCTTGGATAGGAAAAATAAGCAACCATCAAAAAGGGAAAAAATTATAAGATAGACTTAAATTATTGTTGTTGTTAAGTGCCACTGAATCAGGTCCAACTCATTGCGACCCTACACAGCAGAACAAAACGCTCCCCAACACTGTGCCATGCCTGGCACTATGTCAGTGTTTCTCTACTATTCATAGGGTTTTCAGTGGCTGTTTGTTTCGGGATTATTTTCAGGAGTGGGCTGCTGGGTCCTCCTTCCACATTTTTAAATTAGATTGCTTTACAAGACTAAAATTTTCCTAAGTTTAAAAAAAAAAAGAAAAACAAACATTCACTATACTTATTTCAATGAAAGATCTACATCCAAAATATAGTCTTACAACACAACACAATGAACAACCTAGGTCTTAAAAAACGCTTGGGCACAGTGACACACATTTCTAATCCCAGCAGCCCTGCAGGTGAAGACAGGAAGATTGCAAGTTTAAGGCCAAACGCAACCTAAGTAATTTAGTGAGATCCTGTCTCAAGATGATAAAATTTAAAAAGTGGCTGAGGGTGCAGCTCAGTGGCAGAGTGCTTACAAGTATGCTGGAGGCCCGAGGTTCAGCTCCCCAGTACAGGGTAGGGGACAAAAGCTGAAAACACCTGGCTCTAAACAGACTTTCTTCACAAAACATAAAAACAGCCAATAAGTATGATTAAAGATATGCCATGAATTAAGACATTAGGGAAATGCTAAATAAAACCACCCTGAACTACTATACACCCATTAACTGGGTAAAATTTAAAAGACTAACAATATATCCAATCCTCATTGTGAAGCAAATGGAATCTCATATCCTGCTGATGGGTATGTAAAGTGATAGTTACTTGGAACAGTTTGACAATTTCTTAAAGTTAAACATATACTTATCCTATGATTCAGCAAGTTAATCCAGTTTTTATCCAAAAGTAAGTGTTCAAAAAAGACTTGGGGGAAAAAAATATTTACAGAAAGCTTTATTCCTAGTAGCTCAAGACTCAAAATAGTCCAAATGTCTATTCAGGGTAAATGGATAAATGGTAAAATCATCGTATGAAAGAATACTATTCAACGATAAAAAGGACTCAACCACTGATAAACACAAGGATTAACGTCAACATATCAGGCTGAGCAAAAGAAGCCAGACACAGGAAAAAAAAAATACAGACTATAAGATTCCACTTGTATAAAGTTTTATACAGGCAGAGAGACAAAATAAATCTATAGTGATAGGAATCAATCAGATCAGTGGTTCCAAATGCAGACAAATGGGAAGCCAACAAGGAATTCTCTGTGATGCTGAAAATGCTCTGGCCACAGGGTGTGTACATTACCTCAGTTGTGCATTTTATTGCACATAAATTATATTTCAATAAAAAACTTTTTTAAAGATGAACTTGCCCAATAGCAACCTCTCCCTGTAGGAGAAATGCATAAAACTCACAAATGCTTACCAAAAAAAAAAAAAAATGATGTGGAGATACTAGTACAAGAATACAATAATTAAAAGTAAAAAGTAGGACTGTAATCCCACTAAAAATTGGGTTCAGGTACAGGTTCAGTATATTAAAATTTTGAGAATTCGGTTCAGGTTCTGCTTTAAATAGTATGTGTAGATAGCAGAGCTCCAAAGTGAACTCAAACTCGAATCCTGAACCCATTCTAGTTCAAGCATTTCTTAAGAATTCTCTGAACCCTAACCCAGTGAAAAACTGAGTTTCAGTTCAGTTTTTAATGTTGGATTTTTTTTTTTTTTTTTTGGTGGTGGTGTTGTATCATCAACTATTTAAAAATTAAAAGAAAAAATTGGAAAAAAAAATTTATTCATTTACCTACACACAGGATTAAAATTTTAAATCCAAACTGAACCTGAACACTCTAAATTTTAACTTATCAAAGACACACCCAAACCTGAATTTTTCACAAGTTTGAAGCCCTGGTAGAAAGAATAATCACATTTCACATGAAATAGAAGCCAGGGTGACAGCATATATTTTATATACATGCAATCTAGACTAGCGAGAAAAAAAATAGTACATCAAACAGAACTGTGATTCTTAAAAAAATTTTTGGTTCCCTGTCCCCTTTTGGCTATGAATAATTCTTTCAAATACACAAAAAAATTTTTAATTAAAGAAAGCACATAATTTTATAGGCTCCCTTAAGGCTTCCCCCAGAGTTAAAAACATATATGACTAATGATCCTTTTAGAAAATGACAACTTAAAAATATCTGGTTTTATTCTTACATCATCAAATCAACTAAGGCAATTATCAGCAACCCTTTGTACCTAACTGAAGAAAAAATGTGGATAAAAGTCTCTTGCCTCAACCATTCTGACCTAAGTAATTACAAGACATGTCATCTCAGACAGGCTATTTATTACCACGGATGTCATCTCAAAACAGTTTTATTTCCCTATAAAATCAAGCTCTTAAATTTTAAAGCAGAAGGAACCAGAAGGCAAGAACATAGAGGTACTTCTTCTCCAGTCAAAAGCCTACTCAAATCATCCCAGAGTTTTAAAAGACTAGTGCAGTCACTTTTGGGGGATACAGTTCCTCAACTACTACTTTACAGAGCTGCTTAGGTTTGTCAGATACCACCTAATCAGAATTTAAGATTTCCCTTAATTCTATTCTCAAAGGATATTTAGTGTAAAAGGAAAACCACTGTCTTAGCCGGGTGCGGTGGAGCACACCTGTAATCCCAGTGACTCAGAAGTCTGAGGAAGGAGGATCTTGAGTTCAAGGCCAGAAACAGCCTGCACAATTTAGCAAGACCCAGTCTCAAAAACACCATACAAATAGCAGAGAAGCACTGTCAGATACAGTGCTAGAAAATCACCCCCTCCCCCCAGGTTAGAAGAAACTCAAAAGACAACTAGGGAAGAGTTGCCTCCTCAAAGAGGAGTCAACTTTAATGATGGGATTGAAGCAAAGCCCTCGGGGGTCCTCCAGCTGCTGATATGGCACGACTTAAAATGAGAAGAAACAACTGTAAGCTCCCATTAATAATTGTAATGCGCCATACCATGGAGGCTTGCATGTTGCTGTGATGATGAAAGCTATACCACTGGTATTTAGATACCAAGAGGTTCATCCACAGTAGTAGATAGGTTTCAGAGGAGCTTCCAGACTAAGACTAACAGGACCTGGCAGCCCACTTTTGAAAAAAAATATACAGCTCTATTTTTAAAAAGTGAATTTATAAAACACAGTGTAGTTACTGTTTTTCCTTCCAGAAACCCCCATCCTTCATCCATTTTCCTAATACAATTATCAAGCCATTATTACCAATAAAAATAAAAGCCTTGTTTAATTATACAATATACTCTAATGTGCTCATACACTGATTAAAATTCAGTTGTTGTCAGGTGCTGTCAGGTCGTGTCCAACTCATACCAAGCGTCAGAGTTTTCAATGGCTAATTTTTCAGGATTGCTTTGGGAGTGGATTGTCATGTCCTTCTCCAGTTTTTGTGGTGCTAAGGATCAAACCCAGGTCCTCAGAGAGTGCAAAGCAGCACTCTACCTACTAAGATAAACCCTAGCCTAAAAACTCAGTATAACTACTAAAATATTTTTCTATGGCCAAAGTACCATTTCAAGGAAAGGCCATCGTGGCAATAAAATTAAATATACTATCTCTTACACTGTGTACACTACTAGGTTGGTGAAAGTCACTTTCAAAATAAGGCTTATGCTTCCTCGTAGACGCACACTTTAAAAAAGTGAAGTGTCTAATGGCCATAGGATGAATAGGAAATTTTCCAAATGAGGATTTAAGAACTGAAGCTCCTTTCACTGGTGAGAAACCATCACCTAAAAATAGATCTGGTTTCCCAAAACTACTCCAACACAATGTTCCTGGGTGCCATCAAGTCGGGTCCTATTCATAGCAATCCTATATATAACAGAACGAAACACTATCAGACACTGTGCCATGCCTGGCACTATTGTCACTGCTTCTCTGCTATTCATTCGGTTTTTCAATGGCTGACTCTTTTGGGAGCATGCAATCAAAACACACTGGCATCCAATCCCGTCAGATCTCTGAAGGAGGGTGAAGACTGGTTAGTACTTGGATGGGAGACTCCCTGGGAATACCAGGTGCTACAGGCCTGAGAGAAAGACCTGGCAACTCACTCCTGAAACAATCAGCCAGCCACTGAAAACCCTGTGAATAGTAAAGAAGCACTGACAATAGTGCCCGGCATGACATAACGTCAGGTATCAGGTAGTATTTCATTATGTTGTACATAGTATCACTACCAGTAGGGCCCGACTTGACAACACCTAACAACAACTCTAACAGAATAGAATCTCTATAATGTGGATCTTTGTTTCTTTATGAGGGAATAGAAAAGATAAAACCCATTAAAAGGCCAAAGATGCTCTATTATACAAATAAAAGTAGGCCTACACTGAACAGAATTGTTGAGAAAAAGCTCCGTGACAATTGCCTTCCAAATACTTACAAATATTAAGTTAAAATGTTCCAAAGTATTTTACCCTAGGAAGACAAACACTCTGGCAGATTTCACGTGTTTTATACTGCCCCTAGAATAGATTCTCACTGCCCTTTCAGGAAAACCCAAACTCCTAAACATGGCTTCCCAACACGACCTATAATATCTGCCCTGCATCTTCCTTACCAAATAGATTACCTAACCATACTCAGCCAGACTTTCCAAGATCCAGCTACAGAGTTTTAACTCCTGCACAATCCAAGCTCTTACCCACCTTAAGACATTAACACAACTCTCTGTACTTGAAAATGCTTCCCTCTCCCACACACTTTGCATGGCTGGCTTCTCCTTCTTAAGATGGGGTTTTTTGTCGGTTTCTGATTTTGATGATGATGATGTTTTTGTTTTGTGAGGCAGAGTCTATGTATCCCAGGCTGGCCTTGGATGCATGATCCTCCTGAACCCCCTCCTAAACGTTGGCATAACAGGCAAGCCCCACGACATCCAGATTTATGTCTTCAAGTTTAACTGCCACTTTCCTTAGTTAGAATGAGATTCCCACAACACCTACTCTCACAGAATAATCTTTCCCTTTACTTCTCAGGCCTTATCTTTGTTTTTATTGTTGTTAGGCGTCGTCGAGTTGGTGTTCAACTCATAGCGACTCTACATACAACAGGTGAAACACTATTGTCAGTGCTTCTCTGCTATTCATAGGGTTTTCAATGGCTGATTGTTTTTTGCAGTGGGTTGCTGGGTCCTTCTCCCAAGCCTACAGCACCTGGTGTTCCCAGGCGGTCTCCCATCCAAGTACTAACCAAGCTCGACCCAGCATAGCTTCCAAGATCTTCCAGGTGCTACAGCTGTATACTTCATAATCTTTATCACATGTTTATCTGTAAAATTTCTGTGCCCTTAAATTCCATGAAGCTACAGACTACATCTACTTAGTTCACGACTGCAATCCAGAACCTAACAAAGCCTGAAGCACAAAATCAGTAAGCATTAAATTTATTACCTATTCAAAACAATGAGGGGTCTTTCATAAATCCTCCTCACATATATTTACTTATGTTCTCTATCAAATTAACTTAGTCTGTCCCTCATTCTTGCAAGTTATCCAAAAGTCAAAGGATTTAAACCTGTAAATGAACAATTTATCTGCATTTGTCTATTTTTTTATCCAAAAGTATTACAAAGCAAAAATAAAATACTCAACTTCCATTTCCCATTCCATCTTAATCCTGGCATTCCACCTTTCAAAGTCATCATCAAAAAAATAAATAAATAAAGCTAGTATACATGCAAATACATGTTTGCAATCTTATTCTGCCCAATCTTTTGTCTTCAACTAATACTATGCCTCCTTGAAACACTGATCCTTTTCTTCCTCCCACTCCTATACACTTTAAGTTTCTTTTACCATCTCTTCACCTACATCCTGTTTTTTCTTCCATTCTCGATGTGACTATTACCCAAGATATGCCCTTATCTGCTTCTCTTCTTCCTCTGGTTTATGCTTTCTTCAGTGGATGGCTTCAGTCAACCACACTAACAATATTCCATACGAACATCTCCCAGTGAATACTTCTAGTTGCTACAGGAGACCCTACTTAAGGAGAATCCAACCTTTTGGCTTCCCTGGGCCACATCAAGTAAACTATCTTGGGCCACATATAAACCATATAATATAGTCAGTGCATATACATAGCAAGGGGGGACATGAAGAAAATAAATGCTAAAAAATACATGATGTTAAAAGATTTTGTGGGGCTACATTACTAACTTTCCTGGGCCACAGATAGCAAGACATGGGCTAGCCATGCCTGCCCTACTTTTTTTTTTTTTTTTTTTTTTTTCTGTGGTACTGGGGTTTGAACCCAGGGCCTCACGCTTGCATGCTCTGCAAGTGCTGGACCACTGAGCTGCACTCTCAGCCCATTTTTTACTTTTTGAGACAGGGTCTCGCTAAATTACACAGACTGCCTCTGGTCTCGAACTTGCCATCCTCCTGCCTCCACCTCCCAAGCCGCTGGGATTACAGGCTGGGATTACAGGCGTGCGCGGCTGCCCTACTTATTTTATCACATTTAAAATCAGGTCCACCTCTTCACTGATTGCTTGATTCCTCTGGCCCATTCTTCCTCATCTGCATCTTCATAATCATCACCATTTCCTTCTTAGGCAAAAAGCGTCTAACCTTTGTCATATACAGATTAAAGCCTATGAATACGTCAGCAATCTCATCAGCATTCATTTATCTTCTTCCCTCACAAATCAGTCTTATATAGTAATGCCATTATTAAATCTCCCTAAAAACAGGTAAGAAATCTAAGAAAAGAGCTATACTAGTCCTCTCCTGGTGATTTAATCAAATCTCTTTAAGGAACTTCCCTCACTTTACCTATTCAATCCACTGTCCTTTCATATTTTTTTTTCCTCCTCTGGTACCAGGTATTGTACCCAAGGCCTTGGGCATGCTAGGCAAGCACTCTACGACTGAGCTACATTCCCAGTCCTCTGTTCATATCATGCCAAAATTACGCATGTCATACTGCTACTTTTCCTCCAATAATAGACTATTCATACTTCACAATCCAACATTCAACCTTCCTCCTCCATGTTGCTTCCTAAATGTACAATTCTCAATCTTTCTGGATTTCTAACATTTAAATTTGCATTATTTTAAATACAGCAAAACTACAGACTTCAACAATAGTCCAGCATGATGTAAATTACTTTCACTTCTACTTGTTCTTACATTTCAAAAAATATCCTTAGTCAAGAGGATTATAATACACACATAAGACTATTATGCAATATCAGATCAAGCAAGACAGTAATTCCATCGGAAGTGAGGAAATAACCAACTTTACCTGAAACATATTATCATCTCTGCTGCTGCTGCTCTGCTTGGAAGATGCCAGAGCTCTGGAAGTTTCACCTGTCTTTTGCTTCTTTATAGGTTTTTCTGGAGCAACTTGCTTTTTCCTCTTTAACTTGTAAGAAAAAACAAGAATAGGGTTAATAAAATACACCTCAGGTTCACAAAATTCCATTACTTTTGAAGACTTAAAGGGTCAAAAAACTACATGAAGAAAATATTATAAAAATACATGGATAGAGGAAAGTTTCACTTAACAATATAACTGAATCCAATCTATACTTACATCTAATAGTGTTTTCAAACTTTGTGATCCCAAAAAGGATTTCAAGAATCATATGGACCAGAAATATATTTGCCAGAAAAATAGTCATTTTGTGGTTTGGGATCCTACATAAGACTTCTTTGCAATTTGAAAAATAATGGAAAGCCTGCTTTTGAATAAACTTATAGAAACTACATGTCTACCAAAAGCTAGTCAATTACTTATTTTTTTATGCTGAGTGTGATGGTGCACACCTGTAATCCCAGTACTCTGGAAGCTAAGGTAGGAGGATAATGAGTTCAAGGTCAGCCAAAACCCTGCCTCAAAACACCAAATGATAAAATAAAAATGTACTTCCTTTTTAAAAAGAAGATACACTAAGATGAATACAACCAACTTATTCCATGTCTAGGATAAGAATATTTTTATTAATTCCTTGCCTTTTCCAAAAGTAATTTACACTGGCTTAAGGAAGGTATGATTAGGCAAAGCTTGAAGAACGTTATTTCATACCAGATGCTGAAAGTCAAAAACTCAAGAACTTCATCACAAATGGAAAAAAAAAAAAAAGTCACTTGAAGACAGCAATTAGTTAGACTAGCATTCAAAATTAAGAAAGTTTTAATGCAGCATTACTGGAAGACTTTTGTATAGCCTCATTCTCAAAATGAGCTAATAGTTCATATAAACCACTAACGTTCCTAACCCAAACAGTAGAGGGCAGTCATGTTGCTACTGAGTGGAAAAGTACATAGTTTAATGTTACTAAATTAAAAGAAGCTAGGTAAAGTATTGTACATACATGAGTAAAACATGAAAAGAAAACCATGGATGTATTTAATGTAAGTGCTCACAGAATTAACAGCACTACTTCAGACAAACCGCAAAAATTACATCAACAAGCAGAAGGGAATTATTCTTTAAATCAACATCTAACTATTCTCTGTGCACTACTGCATGCATGGTAAATAAAACCTCAGTACAAACTTGTTATATAAACATATTCAAATGTTTAATACATATTAAAAAATCAAGTATAGCTAGGTATGCTCTTTGAAGACTTATTTCGACTTTTTAGGTGATGTTATAGTCTATATTTACACTTAATGGGGTTTCAACTTCCCCAAGATTCTCTTGTAAGCTCTCCCTTTTCTGTTAGGTGGTGCCCCTTTGGAAGGACAAGGAGTGGGGAGTGGGGACAGAGAGGATCAGACACAACACAATGTGCTGCTTTTGAATAAACTTTTAGAAATCACAGTTCTACTAAAGCTAGTCTTTTTTTTTTTTTTTTTTTACAAAAGACACACCCTAATTTGTAAGACAAAACCAACTTCCATTTCTAGGATACAAATGTTTATTCTCAAATATACACTTCTATGAGATACAGTTCTAGGTGGAAGGAAGTCTTGACCACAGGGTGAGCTACTCAGTTATGCTCCACTGAGGTGCTCAATTAAGTGGAATGCACTTTACAGAGAGGTTGTCATCTAATGCAAAAAAAAAAAAAACGCTTTCTGTCAAAGTGGGTAACAACTTATTAACTTTTCTAAATGCTGATTTAACTGAAAGGAAGGGATGAGAGCAAATAACTTTCAAACTTAAAATATGTTAAGCCTAAAATCCTGGGGGGGGGGGGCACGACCTAATGACTGAAAAGGCTCTCAAAATTAACATTTGCATCCAAAATTTAAGGTAATTTGGCCCAACTACTATAAACCATACCTACAGATGAGGTAGATTTCTAATAGAGTCTCTGTCCTAATTAGAATTCTAAGCCCCTAGAGTCTAAGAAAGTGGTTCTGCAACTTTTGGGTCGTAAAGGTCCTCAATAAAAGACTTGTTAAGTCTGATTTAGGGCCAGCAGTATGGAAGTCCAACAAGCACACTGGGTCCTTCTAGTCAAGTACTCCAATCTACACTTTCAGAAACACATTCAGATTCTCATTTTAAAATTCTGAGCCAGGCTGGTAGCCCATGCCTGCAATCCCAGCATTGTAATCCCAGCACTCACGAGGCTGATATAGGAGGGTCCAAGTTCAAGGCCAGCCTGGGCTACACTGCAAGACCCCGGTGCACATAAATAAATACATAAATGAAGATACTGATAGGCCTTTTATTATCCTTCGGAACTGGATGTGGTAACACTACTAAATTAAGCACAAAATGACTCGGTGCAGTGAAAGTTACCTTTTTGTCAACTTCACTGTCAGAATCACTGCCTGAAGAGCTTGAAGAAACAAGTTCCTTTGACTTAGGCATTCTGAAAGAAAAATACATTACATATATGATATACAAGTTGTTGTATTACCTTCAACTTAGCTCTCCCCAATCAAAAAAAATAAAAAATCAAGTCCCAACAAGTTCATTCTACCATTTTGCAGTACTGGCGTTGTTACAGTGAACATAAGTATTAATCTACAAGTGTCTAAATTACAAATCACAACCAGAGTAAAATATTCTGAACCCAGTTAGAAGATGGAACCAAATGTCATACACACATTCCTCCAAATCTCTTTCGCAAAGCCAATCAGTCTTTTTAGTATTTCATTTTAGAAGCATTAGAAGTTAATGGGTAGATTACAAGAAAGCAGCTGTCAACAATTTCTGTTAAAATCAGAAGAAGTGTAAATAATTCTACTCGGTATTGCTTTGCACTTCTCAATGAGATGAGACCTAATGTAGAATTATTCAGAGAATGCGCCCCAACATTTACAAAAGGGAAACATGTATTATGCAAATGTAATACCTAATCATTTTTGACATAATAATCATGTCTTTTACTTACTTTGTACCATTAACTTTGACCTTTTGCCATACCACCAAAATTAACAATAGGTACTAATTCACAGATCACAAAGTTATACATAATCCACAGTATTTTACACTGGTTTTCTACTCTGGAATACAGTTAAAATTTGAAGAATATTTTCATGGGAAGGGCAAAACCCCTCAGACAGGTACACAGCCTAGTACTTCGTTTATAAGTGGGTGTCTACTTAGTTCCTGAGCACAATGCAGAGCATAGACTACCTAAAAGTCTAGACCCCAAATTTCAAGGATTCCAAGGCCTGTGGGTACCTCTTTTAAAGGCACTTATACCAAGTGGTAAAATGCTAATTATCAAAGCATCTTTTGCTCTCTCCTCTTCACAACAGCATAGGTCCTATTAATTGCTGTATTCTTTTAAGGGCCTAACGAACACAACACACTGTAAATCTTGAAAAAAGAAAAGGTTTCAATTTCTCCTCAAAAAGAAAAAAATCATAATCTAACTCTCTGGACCAAATCTCCATTAGCACTGGCATTGAATGTCCCACAAAAGGAGGTCAAGGTAAAAGAAGTGGGCCATCCCAATCCTCATCACTAAATTCAAAAACCGGAAACCATGCCCGACCTGACCACGCCGAACTGGTAACTTCATTGTTGTTGTTGTTGTTAGGTAACTTCATTAAGATACAGTAAATTCAGAGGACAGCAACAATGTTCATAACCACTTTTCCTGTTACTGCTCCATTTTACAGCCTGTTGTCTGTTGTCAGGTGCCGTGGGCTCGGGTCCTACTCTCCCCAATCAACGTAGTTCAGCCTTCTGTGCTAGCCGGTAATACAACTTCCCCCCACACTTTTATTCAATGTAATTAAATTGAACATCACCTATTTTTCACTAGCTAACAGCTAGGCATAATGGGAGAAGGGCCTGGCAATCCACTCCCAAGGCAATCCCGAAACAATCTGCCATTGAAAACCCCATGAGGGTCACCATGAATCGGATACCGACTCCACAGCACCTAACAACAACAACAGCTAGCCATAACTATCGACCAACATGAAAAGCTGCCTGGGGGCCTAAAAACATTTCAAAGAACCACCTCGTATTTAACCCAAATAAGCCTATTCAAGAAGCAAGCAGGGTAATTGTTAAGTAAAAGCAGCCTCCTTGAACTCTTGACAAATTACCTTTTTATACTTTTACTTAATGAGGCTTTACTGTTCCAAAAAGGAGAAAGAGGCTCGTAATTCCGGCAAATGGTAACTAAAGGAGCAACTGTACAATATATACAAAGCGTGTAACTTAAAAAAAAAAAAAAAAAAATTAAAAAAATATTTTTTAAGTCAATCTTCGGCCTTTGGTGACTGCGTGGGGAAGGATCAGAGAAAATTAGGTGAGAATAAACTAGGACTAAAGGGCACATGATTCGCACACACGAGGGTGGTAAGCACTAAGACGAGAGGGGGTTGCGCGGTACCAGGAGCCGCGAGAACCCCCCAGCTGGCAACGATTTGGGCGAGGGGAGACAGGTTGGTGGGAGGGGGCGTGGGAGGCGGCGAAGTGCGGAGGAGACGGAGTGGGAAGAGGAGGGACTTGCACCAAGCGCCATTTTCTTCTCTCGATGCGTTCCCTCGCCCCGCACACCACCATCTTCCCCTCACTGCACCCTCCCACCGCCCTCTTCCATCGGGTCCGCTCTCCCCGTCTCCCAGGTCGCCCCCCGCCCCAGGGACCGGGGTGGGGGCCAAGGGAGGGCAGGGGGCGGGCAAGCCCCGCGCGCGCCTCTGCCTGGCGAGGGCGGCCACCGCCGCATTGTCCCGTGGGCACCCGGCCCCCTACCCGCTGCTCCTCGCCCCAGCCCCGCCGCGCCCAGAAACCCGGGGCAGCCCCGCACACGGCCTCGCGTCGGTTCCCAGGAGGGGCGTCTAACGTGGAGAGCCCACTGCCCTTCGGGCGCGGGGTCGCCGACGGAGGAGGGGGCTCGGGGAAGCCGAGGAGGGAAGAATGAGGTTAAGCAGAGCCGCCATTTCTCACGGCTGTCGCCGGAGAGGGGAGCGAAGGGACGTGGGCCGCTCACAGCCCGACTGGGGGAGCCTGGGTCGGCCAGGTGGGGACGCTGCGCGGAGCGGCCCGGGGCCTCGCATACTCACGCTCCTCTGCTGCAGACGACCAGCCCACTGCTAGCTCGCTCGCTCGCGACTGACAGAGAACCGGAAGTGACGGCAGCCTAGAGACGTCGGCCCCGCCCCATTGGGACGGCGCACACGTGATGGGGCGTGGGCTCACCGCTGAAACAGACACGGAGACCCCTTCCAGGGTCTTAAAGGGACCACTCCTCATCCAGAATTCTTTGCTGTTGTTTGGGTGTTCTGGAGTTGTGTCCGACTCATAGCGACCCTATGTGCAACAGAACGAAACACTCCCTGAAACCCTATCTGCAACAGAACGAAACACTCACTGTGCATGCACGTGATCTCTTTTAGGTTTAAGCCCATTGTTGCAGTCACTGTGTCAAGCCATCTAGTTGAGGGTCTACCTTTTTTTCATAAACACGCCACCTTCCCAAATATGATGTCCTTCTCCAGGGATTGGTCGCTCCGGACATCATGTTTAAAATACGTAAGATGCAATCTAACTATTCTGGCTTCCAAGGAGAGCTCTCGTTGCACTTGTAGGACTGATCTCTTGGCTCTTTTGGCAGTCTATGTTATATTCAATATTTGTCTCCACTATAATTCAAAAGCACCAGTTCTCCTATATCCCTTATTCAACGTCCAGCTTTTACAAGCATATGAGGCGACAGAATATAATACCATGACATGAGTCAGGCACACCTTCATCTTCAATGTGACATCCTTATTTTTCAACACTTTAAAGAGGACTTTGCAATAGCTTTTCCCAAGGCAACGTGTCTTTTGATTTCTTGACTGCGGCTTGAGTGGGTATTGATTGTAGAAACAAGTAAAGCAAAATCTTGGACAACCTCAGTCTTTTCTCCATTTATCATGAAGTTACTGATTCAGTTGTAAGGGTTTTTGCTTTCTTAATATTGAGGCACAATCCATACTGAAGGCTATGTTCTTTGATCTTCATCAGTAAAGGTTTCAACTCCTCTTCCCTTTTCCCAAGCAAAGTTGTGTCATCTGCATAATGCAGATTGTTAATGAATCTTCCTCCAATCCTGATGCCACATTGTTCTTTTTCATAAAATCCAGCTTCTCGGTTTATTTGCTCAGCCTAGAGATTAAAGAGATATGGTGAAAAGATAAAACCCTGATGCATACCTTTCCTGACTTTAAACTAAGCCGAGTTTCCTTGTTCTGTTAGAACTGTCTCTTGATCCATGTACAGATTTCTCATGAGTACAACTGTTGTTGTTGTTGTTGTTGTTGTTGTTGTTAGGTGCCATCGAGTTGTGTCTGACAAAGTGACCCTCATAGGGTTTTCAATGGCTGATTATTTTGGGATTGCCTTGGGAGTGGATTGCCACGTTCTTCTCCCATTTTTGCAGTGCTGGGAATCAAACCTGGGACCTCAGAGACTGCACAGCGGTGCTCTACCAACTGAGTTAAATCCCAGCCCTATGAGTACAATTAGGTGCTCTGATATTCCCATTCTTCACAATGTTATCCATAATTTGTTATGATCCACATGGTCAAATGCCTTTACATAGTCACTGAAACATACATAGATGACAGTAAAGTGAGATGCTCCAAATATACAGCCTGACCTGAAAGGGAATTAGGATGCCAATGAAACATGAACAATGAACAGCAAGCTTTGCACTTGTTCAATAAATGTTTATTGTCCTGAAATAAAGTGGCCATACTGAGAAAGATCAACATGCTGACCCATTTATTAGAAATGATTCTCCTCCTGACCTACCCATTCTCACTATTTGACTCTGGCTGCTAAAATTCAAAAGAAGCAAACCAAAGTCACAATATTTAATTCTAGAAAGTACAAGAAAGCTTTGCAGAAGTCCTTGGTTACAAAACCTTTACATCTAAATTGAAGTCCTGTAATGTGCTTCATAAAAGAAATCTGTTCCACAAGTAGGAATATAGCTAACAGATTATTTGAATCTGTATTTGATAAATACAGCTGAACATGGTGGTACACACCTGTAATTCTAGAACTCTGAAGGCTGAGGCAGGAGGATCAAAAGTTTATATTTAACCACAAAGATTATTAAAAACCCAGTATGTGCCACACACTGCATGAGGCACTTCGTGTGTGTGTGTGTGTGTGTGTGTGTGTGTGTGTGTGTGTGTAAGGCTGGGATTTAGCTCAGTTGGTAGAGCACTGCACTGCAGTCTCTGAGGTCCTGAGTTCAATTCCCAGCACCACAAAAATGGAAGAAGGACCTGGCAATCCACTCCCAAGGCAATCTCGAAAAACAGCCATTGAAAACCCTATGAGGGTTGCTATGAGTCAGATACCAACTCAATGGCACCTAACAACAACAACAATGTGCATATATATATATGCATATATACACACACATATATATACTTATATATATATGCATATATATAACTTATCCTAACAAGCATTTTCCAAAATAAGATTGATTATTCTCTCCATTTAATAGATGAGGAAACCAACAATTAACATGATTAATTAATTAATCAATAAGTGGGTCAAACCTTGCACTGTCTGACTCACACTGCTACCTACTGAGGGAGAAAAGGTAAAGGTTTAGCCCACTCCTAGTTATGCATTGTCAGGCTAGATTTCCACTTTCAAAAAATGAAACACTTACTGTATAATTCCTGGTATATGAAGTTCCCAATACAGACAGAAGTAATCTATGGGGACAGAGGTCAGATTGTCCTGGAGGATGTCATGGGGGACAAGTATGGAGGAAACTGCTGTTGTGCTGAAAATATCCTGGCCTGAGTAATGGTTACATGGGTGTTCACCAATGTAAATTTTTATTTAAGATTTGTGCAGTACCTAAGATATACTTCAATAAGAAAATTTTAAAATAATGTAAAATATAGAAATGTGAAACTTAATTGTAAACCAGGCATAGTGGCCTGTAATCTCAGCAACTCAGGAGGCTGAGGTTGGAGGATCATGAGTTCAAGGTCAGCCTGGGCAACATAACAAGACCCCTATCTCAAAAAATAAAAATAAATTATAACAAGATGAAATGCACTTAAGAACCCCTGTGTCAGCTTGGTAATTTGGTAGCTTGGTAGCTTGGAGTTGGCTTACCTCAAGGCAATATGCCCAGATGCACAAAGTTTCCTAAAGGAACAGCAGTGCCTGGGAGCATTCTGGAGGAGGCTTCTGCTCAGGATGTCTGGTTAGACAGGGCTCATGTACTGGTAATGACTAGAGGATTACCAGACTACCTGAGCTCTGGCAGCCATGAATGTTGTATTAGTGTTTTCCACAGAAACAAAACTAACACAATGTATATATAATTATAAGAGAGGATTTGTTAGATTCTTACATAATCAGAAGCTGGATAGTTCCACAACGACCATCCATAGCCTGGAGAGCCAGAAAAAACAGTAGCTGCTTGGTCCACAAAGCTAGAAGTCTCAGAACAAGAGGAACCAATGGTACGGCCCCAGTGTGAGGTTGAAGGCCTAGAACTCCCTGAAGAATCACTGGCACAAATCCACAAGTGAAGGCTGAAGAAATTGGACTCTGATGTCCACAAGCAATGGCAGCAGCAATAAACACATCTACTCCGGAAGAGTCAAATATATGCTCACATGAAAGCTACCCCTTTCCTCCACTTTTTGCTCCACCTGACCCCGCAGTCTATTGGTCCAGTAGCATTCATGTTCAGGGCAAGTTTTCCTCATTCAGTTCATTGACTCACATGCCAAATATTTCTAGAAACACCCTCACAGTCACACCTGAAAGAGTGTTCTACCAATTTTCTAGGCATCTCTCAATCCATCCAAATTGAAAACCAAGATTAACCATTGCAGATTTACCCCCAGAAAGCTGGGTGCTGGCTGGAAAAGGGATAGGGTTCAGAGCAATATTCACAACTTTTCCTCCCTCTCCTCTAAAATAGAAAGAGCTGTAACTCAGCTAAGCATGATGGTGCTTCTGTAATCCCAGCACTCGGGAAGCTGAGGCACAAAGGATCAACATGAGTTCAAGGCCAGCCTGGTCCACATAGCAAGTTCAAGGCTGGCCTCAGCTAACAGCAAGATCAATTTTTGCATAGATGGGAATGGAGTGGGGTGGGGGTTTCTGGGTGATTCAAGCACATTACATTTATTGTGCGCTACAGATGAAGCTTAGCTCAATCACCTGCTTCTTACCTTCTGCTGTGCAGCCCAGCTCCTAACAGGCCACAGGCTCGGGACCCCTGCTGTACAAAAAGTTCCTAACAAACACAGACCAGGGACCCCTGCTGTAGAAACTCATAATGTTACCAGCTTAAGGTCCAGGCTATCCACCACTCAAAAACCAATAATCAGGAGAGGAGAGCTGATAGGAAGAAATTAGGTTTATTCAAGGGCTGGTAATCTTGAGCAGATGGAGGGGCTCAACCTCAAAGCTCTATCTTGGGGGCCTCAAGAGCACAAAGGGCTTTTATAGGAAGAAAAGGAGAGCGGGGCAACAAGGCTACAAGCTGAGCAGGGCCATCCAGGGCATGTAACTCCTTTTATCCCTGGTCCTAAACAACTCAATGCACCTCAACCTCCTATGGCTGATTCCTCTATTTTCTCAAATTACTTTTCTGCAGGTTAAACCTCACAGCCATTTATAGAACAAAAGACTAACTAAGCAGGAGCATTACTAAGGTCATCCAATGTTCTGAGTTCTATAAACCTAAGGAAAGATTATTTAACAGTTAACATCTTCTTTAGAATTTAGAATGTGGGGCAGAAGGGAAGAAATGTCAAAAGAATTAGGCAGGGGCAGAAGGGCATAGGGAGTAAGGAAAGATAGAGATGAACTCCACAGGAGAGGCCCTGTACCAAGAAGTGCAGATCACACATACCAGAGAAGGCAGAGGAAGAGAGGGAATAGGTTGAAAAAGTGAGAGAGCATTTAGGTCTATATATGAAGGAATTAACCCTACCCTGTGTTTCCCATCCACCCACCCTCATGGGAGAAGAGTGCTATATATTCTTTGGGGGAAAAATGCAGTGGATGGAATGGACTATGTGAAGGGATGGAGGGGCAAAGAATATAGAGAATTGAGACAAGGTCTGAACATTAAGTGTTGGAAGCATCTCTCTCAGTCCCTTCTAGCACTACTTGACTTTTAAAAAATTAAATGGAGACAAAATTCCAAATTAATCCTTTTAAATATGCTTTGTAAAACGTTTAATCACAATTAAATAAAAATAGCCATGAAAATAAACACTGACACTGCACATTGTCTCCAGATCCTATACTACTTACTCTATACCACAGCCTAAAGAAACCATGTTGGCATTCAAGATAAACTAAGGATGATTAAATTAATATGGCATCTCCAACCCTTTCCCTTTACACACAAATTGTTATTCAAGTTCTGTGTCTCTGAGGGAACTGGTCAGCGTGCCTGTTATAGGTTTGGGTTTCAGTTCTCAGAGCCTCCGGAAGTAAAGCACTGTTAAGAAAATATGCATTTTTAGAAGCATGGAGACCTGATGTTTCTTCATGCAAATTTAGTTCAATTAATTTTCTTGGGTGTGATACTTTGTGAAACTATTAGCAAACCCTTGATCCTAGGTGATGTCCATTAAAAAAAGAACATGTAATTCAAGAAAACTCTTTTCTTAAATTTAGATGAAAGAGGAAGGAATTTTTTAAGCAAAATAGGATTTCAGTTACCTTCATATAATGGAAGAGAAGCATAATTCACATGCATTTGTACAAGATGGAATGAGGAATAGATCCTTTTGTAGGAAAATTCCTAGGAGTTATCTCTACATGTAAAAGGATGCCCACTACTTACTCCAGGACTTGGTTTGGGAGAAGTGGATGATTCAAAAAGAAAGCAATTTGGGGAGCAGGGATGAGAAGAAAATGAATGAGGAGAAAGATTGGTAACTCTAAAGGACCAGACCTTAAGGAATAGACAGCCAGAGAGAAACTCCTAGAGACTGATATGACTGTTAAGTGCTTCCCTGGATACATTGTGCTAACACCCTATGATTTGCACTTCTTCCAGAACTTCAGAAAAAGACTCATTCAAGAAGCAGTTTATTTTGAAATATTACTCAATGGCCCTCACATGTCCATCAGCTTGCCATACTATGGAGACTTGTATGTTGCTATGAGGCTGAAAGATATGCCATCAGTATTACAGACACCAGCAGGATCACACATGCTGACAGGTTTCAGCTGAGCTTCCAGACTAAGACAGACTAGAGAGTAGGACCTAGCTGCCCACTCCCAAAACAATGAGCCATTGAAACCCCAATAAATAGCAGAGAAATACTGTCAGATATAGTGCTGGAAAAAGAGCCCCCAGATTGGAAGTCACTCAAAAGATGACTATGGAAGAATTTGCCTCCTCAAAGTAGAGTCTACCTTAATGATGAGAATGGAGTAAGCCTGTGGGACCTCCATTTGCTGATGTGACATGGATCAAAATGAGAAGGAATGACTGTAAATATCCACTAATGATTGGAATGTGGAATGTACATAGTATAAACCTAGGAAAATTAGAAATCCTCGAAAGGGAAATAGAATGCATAAAAATCAACACTCTAGGCATCAGTGAGCTAAAATTGACTGGCATGAGTCATTTTGGATCAGATAATCACAGGGTCTATTATGCCAGGGATGATAAGTTAAAGAAAAATGGGGCTGCATTCATCATCAAAAAACATATCTCAAGATCTATCTGGAGGTATAATGCTGTCCATGATAGAATAATATCCATGTGCCTACAAAGAAGGCCAGTTAATATGACTATTATTCAAATTTATGCACCCACAACCAATGCCACAAATGAAGACAGGAAAGATATTTAACCGGCTCCTACAATCTGAAATAGGTTGAATGTACAGTCAGGATGTACACATAATTACTGGTGACTGGAATGTAAAAGGTGGAAACAAACAAGAAGTCTCAGTAATTAGAAAATATGCCCTTGGTGACAGAAACAATGCTGGAGATCTCATGATAGAATTTTGCCAGACCAATGACCTTTTCATTGCAAATACATTTTTTTCACCAACATAAATGGCAACTATATGTGTGGAATTCACCAGATGGAACATATAGGAATCAAACTGACTACATTTGTGGAAAGAGACAATGGAAAAGCTCAATATCAAATGTCAGAATAAGACCAGGTACTGATTATGGATCAGACCATCAATTGCTCAAATGCAGGTTCAAACTGAAACTGAACAAAAATAGAACAAGTATACGAGAGCTAAGGTATGACCTTGAGTATATCCCACCTGAGTTAAGAGACCACCAGAAGAACAGGTTTAATGCATTAGACATTAACAATAGAAGACCAGGTAAGTTGTATCGTGACATCAAAGACATCTTCATGAGGAAAGCAAAAGGTTACTAACAAGACATGAAAAAAGAAAAGATGGAATTACATGTCAAAAGAGACTCTAAAACTTGCCCTTGAACATTGAGCATCTAAAGCAAAAGGAAGACATGATGAAATTAAGGAACTAAACAGAAGGTTTCAAAGGGCAGATTGACAAGACAAAATCAGATATTATAATGACACATTCAAAGAACTAGAGATACGTGGGGCACACGCCTCCCAGTCCGGCCTGGATGTTCGGACGGGTGGCACCGCCATGCACACAGATGCTAAACACAATTCACTTGGGACCCTCAGGTGAGGGGCACATGGACTCCTGCGGCCCTTGAGCCACTGGCAGAGATGGAGAAAGGAAAAGCCTCAGGCGCTTTTGCCTTGAGGGGACAAACACGGCTCTTTATTTCTCTGCCCTTATCAGGGCAGAGAGAAAACCCAAAGCGTACAGCTTTAAGTGCTAGCAGCTCTTATACAGCCTCAAGGGCAGATGCTTCCATATTGGTGGTCTCAGCAGAGAGTGAGTTCTTTCCTTATCGAAGGTCCGGGTGAGAGGGAGAGAGAAAGCTGTTTCCTCATCCATGGTCTGGGCAGAAAAAAAAGGAATCAAGCTGCCACAGTGCATCTCCTTATATAGCTCGCCCACGAATGGCCTGAGCTTTGAGTCCAATTGTCCAATCAGGTTCAGGGGATTTGTGAAGGGTTTTGTACAAATGTCCAATCAAGTTACTCTCACTTTCCCTAGATTTCTAATTTATAAACCAGATATTCAAAAGCCATTTTTCCAGTTTGGGGGTTTTTGCCAATTTCCTCCCAATTTTCCCCTACAGAGATAGAAAACCAAAAAGAACACATTCTATTTTTCTCAAGTTTAAGGACTTAATGAAAAAATGCAAGCCTTGAGTGGCAATAATGAAAGATTCTACAGGGAAAATATTAAACAATGAAGGAAACACCAAAAGAAGAAGGAAGGGATACACAGAGTCATTATACCAAAAAGAAATAGTGGATGACCAATCATTTCAAGAGGTTGCATATGATCAGGAACCAATGGTACTGAAGGATAAAGTGGAAGCTGCCTTGAAGGAATTGGGAAAACACAAGGCTCCAGGAATTGATGGAATACCAATAGAGATGTTTCAACAAACAGATGCAAGACTAGAGGTGCTCACTTGTTTATGCCAAGAGATTCAGAAAACATCTACCAGGCCAAGTGACTGGAAGAGATCCATATTTGTGCCTATTCCCAAGAAAGAGGATTCAACCAAATGTGGAAACTATCAAATGATATCATTAATGTCACATGCAAGCAAAATTTTCCTAAAGATCATTCAAAAGAGACTGTAGCAGTATATAGACAGGGATCTGCCAGAAAATCAAGCTGGATTCAGGAGAGGGCATGGAATTAGGGACATCATTGCTGATGTCAGATGGATATTAGCTGAAAGCACAAAAGAAAGATGTCTATGATTTATTGACTATGCAAAAGCACTTGATAGTATGGACCATAACAAATTACAGATAACACTGTGAAGAATGGGAATACCAAAGTACCTAATTGTACTCATGAGGAATCTGTGCATGGACCAGGACGCAGTCATTTGAAGAGAATAAGGGAACACTGACTGTTTTAAAGTCAAGAAAGGTATGCATCAAGACTATATTCTTTCACCAAAACTCTTCAATCTCTATGCTGAGCAAATAATCTGAGAAGCTGAACTTTATGAAGAACATGGCATCGTGACTAGAGGAAGATTCATTTACAACCTGTATTAGGCAGATGACACAGTTCTGTTTGCTGAAAGTGAAGAGTATTTGAAACGTATATTGATGAAGATCAAAGAACACAGCCTTCAGTATGGTTTGCACCTCAACATCAACAAAACAAAAATCCTTACAACTGGGTCAGTTAGCTAACTCTTGGTAAATGTAGAAAAGATTGAAGTTGTCCAAGATTTTGCTTTACTTGGTATTACAATCAATACCCATGGAAGCAGCAGTCAAGAAATCAAAAGACACATTGCATTGGGAAAAGTTGTTGCAAAAGAATTCTTTAAAGTGTGGAAAGGAATGATTTCATATTGAAAACGAAGATGTGCCTGATTCATGCCACGCTATTTTCAGTCACATCCTATGGTTGTGAAGTTGGACATTGAATAAGGGAGATAGGAAAAGAATTGATGCTTTTGAATTATGGTGCTGAAGATGAACACTGAATATACCATGGACTGCAAAAAAACCTGACAGATCTGTCCTAGAAGAAGCACAACCAGAGTGCTCCTTGGAAGCAAGGATGGCTAGACTGTATCTTATGTATTTTGGACATATAATCAGGAGGAACCAATCCCTGGAGAAGGACATCATGTTTGGGAGAGTGTCAATGAGAAAAGGAAACCCCTCTACTAGTGGATTGACACTATATCTGCAACAATGGGCTTAAACATAAATAAGATCATGTGCCTGACACAGAATTGGGGAGTGTTTTGTTCTGTTGTACTTAGGGTCACTTGTGTCGGACCCAACTCCAGGGCACCTAACAACAACAGCCAATGTGATTTTTTCTCCTCTCCCAGCACTTCCTGCTTTCCAATCATTACCTCTCCCCCATTTTGTTAGTTACAGCATTCCACAAGAAGGATATCCCAGCAGAGCACAGGGGTCAGATGCTTGGCTTTTAGTTTTAAATTATTAGGATTCCAGGCATTGCCAAGCACCATGGGGCATGCCTATAATCCCAGAGACTCAGGAGGCTGAGGCAGGAGGATCGCAAATTCGAGGCCAGAGGCAGTCTGTGTAACTTAGCGAGACCCTGTCTCAAAATAAAAATTAAAAAATGGGCTCCCGGGGCAGCTCAGTGGTAGAGTGCTTGCAAAGCATGAGTGATTATTCTGGCTCTGCCCCCTAAATTGCTGGGATTATAAGCTCTGTGGTTTCTGAGGTCCCGAGTTCGATTCCCAGCACTGCAAAAAGTGGGAGAAGGAGCTCCACAAGCATGGAGCACCACCGTGCTACACCTGATTAACAAGAGAAAAGCATAAAAGTTTTATTAACTTTACATGTACATGGGGATCTTCCCAAGAAAGTAAAGTCAAAAGAAATAACCAAAGCATGATGTTTTCATACTTTTTAGGCAAAAAGCAATACATTTGTAAAGGAATGAAAGGACAAATGGATATGTAGGCTAGGGTAATAAAATCTAGGAATGTTACTAAGAGACATGTGGAGTGGGGAGTTACAGAAACTACTGAATGGCAAGGGTAACTTCAAAGAGTTTGTTAATTCAGGTTCACTGCAGAACCAATTACTAGTCTTTGCTGATCAAGACTATTTTCAGGCCTCAGTATGCGAAGATAACCCTCCCCAAAGAGTCTTATGACTTGCTGCACCTAGGGAAAGATAGGCAGAGTGGCCCTCTCTCAAGTTACAGTTCCTCAAGTGATTTCAGTTGGAAATAATCAACATGTTAATTTGGCATATCTTGAGACGGTGCCTCCTTAACTCCTTCAGGGTCTGAGAGCAAAGCCACCAATGTGCTGCTTTCCATCTGGACTGGCTCTAGAGGCCCTCTGCACTCTGCATGGTGTGGGTGGAGATGTCTGTGTGGTGTGGCAAGGATGGCAGGACTGAGGCAGCCTCACTGAGTCCCACAACATGGGGTACTACAGAACCCAGTAGTATGTCTTCCTCTTGGATAGGCCTTGTATCGAGGACAAGATCTCACCAGCCATGACCTGCAGAGAGGGCAAAACATGGGCATCTCAACCAATTTCAGTGTGAAAAAGTGAGAGGGACAAGAACCAGGCGAGACGAGCTCTTATACCAGCCAGCATGGACAGATTAGAAAATGGGCCCAATCCCCAACACCTCACTTGATGCCCCAACACCATGGCAGCTCATCCCATCCTACCTAGGATTTGTTGTTGTTGTTGTTGTTAGGTGCCGTCGAGTCGTGTCCAACTCATAGCGACCCTCAGAGGGTTTTTAACAGCAGATTGTTTCCAGATTGCCTTGGGAGTGGGTTGCCACATCCTTCTCCCACTTTTTGCAGTGCTGGGAATCGAACTCGGGACCTCAGAAACCACAGAGCAGCACTCTACCAACTGAGCTAAATCCCAGCCCTACCTAGGATTTAGAAGGGGAGAAAAAGGGAAGGGGAGAGACCATGAGATTGACTTGAATTGGCTAAGATTAAATTTCTGTCATTAGATGGAATGGTGACCCTTAAGCACAACTGTAGAAAAATCAAGAAAGTCACATTCCTTGAGAGCCAGGTTTGTAGCACAAGGGTCATACCTGTAACAAAGAGAAAGAAACAAGAAATAAAGAGAAAGGAGTTGTGACCGATGCCAGGGAGGTCAGCCACCTCTTGGTTAGCTTCCAAGCTAAGAAAGGAAAGCAGATCATAGCACAAAATAACTAGGAAATCACAACTCCCTGCTGAAAAATTTGGAAAATCTTAACAAGAATGCTGGAGGTCACATGCACATGGAATGGTAGCATCAAGGATTCCATTTGGAGACCTCATAAAAGGCCGTGGTAGCTCTGAATGTCTAGTGACCTTGCGGCCACCTAGTGTGGGGCCATCTGGAATATTCATTCAAAAGGGAAAACAAAGCCGGGAACAGTAGCACAGGGCTGTAATTCCAGAGACTCAGGAGGCAGAGGCAGGACAACAGTGACTGTGAGGCCAGAGTCGACCTGTGTAACTTAATGAGGCCCTACCTCAAAATAAAGGATAAAAAAATGGGCTGAGGGTGCAGACCAGTGGTAGAGCATTTCCAAAGTATGTGGGAGGCCCTGGGTTCAACCCCCGAGGACTGCAAAAAAATATATAAAAAACTGCAAACAAACTGAAAAACAAATGAAAAGGAACCCTGGGGCATCCTCCCAAGGCAGCAGGTCCATTAGAAGGGAGCTGTTACAGACTGAATGTTTGTGTTCCTCCTCTCCTCCCTGAATTCATGATTGAAATCCTAACCTCCAATGGGGTGGTATTAGGAGGTGGGGCTTTGGGAGGTGATTAGGTCCAGAGGGTGGAAACTTCATGAACAGAATTGGTGCCTTTATAAGAAGACAGAGCAGAGAGCTTCCTTCCTCTCCCCCCGCCCCTCATCTCTATCATGGGAAGATACGAAAAGATGGCCATCTGAAAATCAGAAATTGGACCCTCACCAGCTCTGCAGGCACTTTGATCTGTACTTATAGCCTCCAAAACTGTGACAATAAACATTTGTTGTTTAGGCCACTCAATCTATGATATTTTTGATATAGCTAACTACATTGCCTAAAAAAGGTGGTAAACCCTCTCCCCAGGAGGAGAGGTAGGAAGCATCTATTTTTGCAGGTTGCATGTTATATCCATAAGAGGCATTTGAAGTGAGAATAAGTTAAGAGGGGGAAAGCCTTGCTTCATAGGCTTTAAAGAAGATGGGAAAAAAGTAACTGCTTTTCTGTCTTACTTTGCCCAAACCCCAGAGAGTTATGTATACAGACAGAAAAGGAAAGAACTAGCAAGTACTATATGTTCACCTGGTGTTATGTTGGCCTGGTTCAATAGGACATTTCTAGGTAAGAAAGTCAATAATCAAAATCCAAGAGAACAAAATTGCACTGCCAGTAGCTGTGAGGAATTTGACATGGATGCAAAGGGGAAAAGACAGGACTGTATTTGCTCCCCAGTGAGCAGACTTCTGACCAACACATTAAAATTTTCTTCCACCAAACAAACTTCTATAGGCCCTTGTATTTTATCTACATTCAGAAATTAATTTTCATAGTGCAACATTAAAAAGTTAACTTTTTGTTATTTATTTTATTTATTTATTTATTTGCAGTCCTTGGGGTTTGAACACAGGGCCTCACACATACTTTGCAAGTGTTCAACCACAGGATTGCACCCCAGCCCATTTTTTTATTTGGAGTCAGAGTCTTGCTAAGTTCTGCAAGGTGCCTCTGGCCTTGAACTCAAGATTCTCCTGCCTCAGCTTCCTGAGTTGCTGGAATTACAGGTGCATGCCATCATGCCCAACCAAAAAAGTTAATTGGTAATTCCAAAAGTTTAATACTTTTTCTCACTCAAGTTATTATAAATAAACATGAATTTTATGTAAGGTTATATGCAATGAGTAATAAGAATACATTTAAGAAAGCTATCTGGATACAAACTGCTGAGCTACAAACCTAGCACCCACTAGGGTGACTTTTCTGAAGTTGGTAGTAGAGTCGTTTTTAGATCCAACTTTCATTTGAAATGCTGTGTCGCCTTTTATAGAAGAATGCACTTTATAATAGCAAGTGTAAGTACATATCATTTTTAGTAAGTAAATAGCATAATATCTCTTACTAGCAATAGCTGCCTTATTTAATGTACTATGTTGTTGTTGTTGTTAGGTGCCATCCAGTCAGTATCTGACTCAGAGCAACCCTGTGTACAACAGGAGAAACACTATTGTTAGTGCTTCTCTGCTGTTCATAGGGTTTTCAATGGCAGATTGATTTTTAGGAGTGGGTTGCCGGGTCCTTCTCCCAAGCCTACAGCACCTGGTGTTCCCAGGCTGTCTCCCATCCAAGGACTAACCAGGCCTGACCCTGCTTAATTTCCGAGATCTGACGGGATCAGATGCCACAGGGCTATGGCTGCAGGCAATGTACTATAAAATAGTGTAATTGGTTTCTGATAAATATGCTAAAACTTACATCTGAAAAAGTGTATTCTTCAAGAGTTATCTTCTTGGAGGCTATATAACTATCACAATGTTTCTGACATTGGTCTAAGCTAACATTTGGGCCTCTTCTTTGAGACTTCTGTCAGGGCTTATAGCACCATCTTTTATATGTCCCCAGCCATAAGAGATCTTTAGTGTTTGAAGTCATTTTCTATTTGTAAAGGGCAAAAAAAATTTCTGAGATCTATAAGCAATGATATGAATAATTGAGACATTTATAATTTAATATCCTTTTATGTATCATTCATTGGCTCTGGCTGTTGTTGTTGTTGTTGTTAGGTGCCATCAAGTTGGTAACTGACCCATAGCAACCCTAGTTACAACAGGCAGAACATTACTCTCAGTGCTTCTCTGCTATCCATAAGGTTTTCAATGGTGGATTGATTTTTGGGAGGGAAGTACTTTTCCCAAGGCTACAGTATCTGGTGTTCCGGGGCGTCCTTCCATCCAAGTACTAACCAGGCCCGACCCTGCTTAGCTTCGAAGATTTGACAGGATCAGACACCACAGTGCTATGGCTGAAGGCCCTGGTAACAACTTATAAAAAAAGAATTGAGTGCAAATGTGGGATCACTGTTTGAACAAATATGTAATCTCCCAAGAAGACTACTACAGAGGACAGTCCATATTTGTGGTGGTGTATTTCTTCGGTAAACTCTTTTCAAGTGCTTAATATTTAACATGCATACTGTGTTGCAATGCTTGTGACAGTCAATAAACGAATTTCAAAACCCAATCCAAGCATTCTCTTCAACAGACCCAATGCCAGGCCAGCTGGTTGACCAACTGTGCCCCTAGCAAGAAGCACAGCATGAGCTATGTCAGCCAATGGGTTGAGTATAGTGACTGAATAGTGACCAACATTTTTATGGTCTCTGCTGCCACAAGAACTTAATCTGCCAACAACCCTGTAAAGCTACTTGGCCAAAGACCACATGCCTGAGAGGTGCCCATGTTAACAAATCTAAACAGCATACAGTTTGACAATACCTCCAGAATCCTGGAGTTCAAGATAGCTTTGTAAAAAGTTCAGTTCTAAACCATCACAGAAATTTACAGCCCAGGGTCAAGATTAGAATACCATTTTATCATACTCTGAACTGTGGTCTTTTCATACCTCTTTTTTTTTTTTCCAGTACTGGGGGTTGACCCCAGGGTCTCACGCTTCCATGCTTTGCAAGTGCTGGATCACTGAGCTGCACCCCCAGTCCATTTTTTTACTTTTTTGAGACAGGGTCTCGCTAAGTTATGCAGACTGCCTCTGGTCTCAAACTTGCAATCCTCCTGCCTCCACCTCCTGAGCCACTAACATTACAGTCTGCGCCACTGCACCCAGCTCCCATTGTAACAGTAAACACACTTATTGTTTGAAAGCAATCAACTTATCACTTTCAGTTTTAAAAATTTAACTATGATTAATGAACCAAGACAGGTATACAGATTCTTACAGATTCTGGTATCTCTTTTCAAGAAGGTCCGATTTTAAGTAACACCTTATATGAATAGCCTTGTCCCTCAGTGACTTCTAGACTTGAAGAATTACATAATTATATCCATTAACAGCAGTACCCCAACTGTAGTTGACTTTATATCCTTGAATATGACAAAGCTGAATTTGGAAACTCTTGTAGAACTTCATCTAGGTCAGACTATGACATACCATCAAACAAAGAAGGCCTGGACCTACACACAGAGGGACAGAGCAAGGTGAAAAGCCAGCAACAACAGCCCTGTCTTAATTACTTTTTTATCAATAATTACTTTTTATCAAAAATAGGAATGAATCATTTTCTTCATCCTGTTGAAAAGCATAACTTGCTAAATAATTTCTCTCCAAGTTTTTTTATTAATTCTCTAAAATATCTTCAACTACAATAATTGCTGAGCAAATTCTTGAACAATTCTTCTTTCTTATATTCTACTGGTTTCATTTTCTAATCTCCCTTGTTTTTAACCCTTGCTCTAAATGTAGCTTTAAAGGAACTTTTAGAGTCATCTTACCACATTAGATTCTGCTATAATATATTCTCACATTACTAGTTTCTTTGCCCTAAAGATCTAGATCTTTTATTAAAAATAAAGTATTTCTCCTGTAAATTTGAACAATTCTCTAGGATAGCTTCCTAATAAAGCTTGCCCATTTAAAGTAATATATACATATCATATTTCTTTAGGTCATTTATGAAATTTTGATTAATTATTCAATATTTTGACCAGAGGCTCCCCTATAAATCCATACTAGGAGCCCTAATTCAATTGTGTAAATGTTACTGTGCCAACCATACATAGAAAGTAGAGATTTCTTCCTCATAACAAAATATCCAGGAATTGCCACTATATCATCACAGACCCCTAGATGTGCAGAAAGGATAATATTCATTTTTATTTGAGGAGAAATCAGGTAGAACCAGTAGGATTCACAAATGATTCCCCATGAGGGCTCATAGAATCTTGTTTTATGAAAAGACATGCAGAGAATACACAGCCAAGTGTTCTTCAGGCCCTCTGCTGCCAAGTTTACTGGTCTTGACTCTTCTGATTTGGAAAATCAATCAAATAACAAATGTATTAAATACTTAATATGTGCAAGTCACTGAACTTGACACTAGGAACAATGAAGTCTGAGTGGGGAGTTGGCGTCTTCTATAGAACACCTATTGAAGCAGTTCTGGAAGACCTCTTTCATGGATATCTTTAGTTGCACTGTCATGGCTGCCTCAGTGTGCTGAACTGATTGAAAAAGTTTACCTTTCACAGTCATTTGACTTTGGGGAAGAGTGAGAAGTCATATCTGGTGAATAAGGTGGATAAGGACACGCCAAAATGTTTTTATTTGATAGAAATTGCCAAACCAGAAACAATGTGTGACATGGAACATTGTCATGATGGAGGAAATAACTAAAGATGCTACTCAAAGACTTCCAGAAGTGCTCCAGAAAGTGACAACAAGGCACGGTGCTGTGGTGCGTGTCTATAATCCCAGAGCCTTGGAAGGCAGAGGCAGGAGGATCTCAAACTGGAGGCCAGAGGCAGCCTGTGTACTTAGTGAGATCCTGTCTCAAAATAAAATTTAAATAAAAAATAGGGAGGCTGGGGGTACAGCACAGTGGTAGAGCATTTGCCTAGCATGCACAAGCCCCTAGGTTCAGTCCCAAACACAAGAAGAAGAAGGAGGAGGAAGAGGAAGAGCAGGAGGAGGAGGAGGAGGGGAGGAGGAGGAGGAGGCGGGGAGGAGGGGGAGGAGGAGGAAGAAGAAGAAGAAGAAGAAGAAGAAGAAGAAGAAGAAGAAGAAGAAGAAGAAGAAGAAGAAGAAGAAGAAAAGGAGGAGGAGGAGAAAGTGACAATAACAGTGGAATAAGCATGTTTGAAGCCAGGGAGACTATTTTGACGGGGTTTAATGGCAATGTTTCTTTAAACTGTAATAAAGTTTTTAAAATTTAAAAGTATACCATATTTTTAAGAAACACCTCGTATTACCCAGGTAAACTCATTGAATACCTATGGAGAGAGGTATTTATGTAAAGAAACTGTAGCCATCTTATCAAAGGGGGTTACCTAAGTTAGTGAGTTGAATTATGTCCACTAAAAAGATAGGTTCAAGTCTTAACCACCAGCACCTTTGAATGTGACCACATTTGGAAATAGGATCCTCACAGATGTAATCACGTTAAAATGAGGCCATATTAAATTAGGGTAGAATCTCAGCTCAATGAGTGGTGTTTTTATAAGAGAAAGGAAGTGGAGATTTGAGTGCAGAGACACAGAGAAAGCCATATGAGGACAGAGACAGAGATTGGAATGGAGTGTCTACAAGCCAAGGAATACAAAGGATTGCTGGCAGCCATCAGAAGCCAGGAAGAAGCAAGGAAAAATTCTTCTATAAAGCCTTTAGAAGGAGCATGACCCTGCCAAGGTCCTGATTTTGAACTTCCAGCCTGTGAGAGAATACATTTCTGTTGTTGTAAGACTCACACTTTATGGTGATTTGCTACAGCAGTTGTTCAGACCCTAAAACACCAGTGTCACACAGCTGATGAGTAGCAGCACTGGAGTTTGATCCTACTTGTTTGCTTCCCAAGTACTAAACATAACCAAAGACCATTCTACCAAGAATGGTTTTGTTGCCACCTGATTCCTGAACCTATTCAAGACTGCTTCAGACCTCATGAGCCAAGTAGAAGTGGTTAACTGGAGGAATTCAAGCCAAGAGTTACAGGTGTCTCAACTCTGCCCTACACAGTCTGTGCAGAGGAATGAAAAGGATGCTAAAGAGCTGGACCTAGATCTCAACAGTGATATTGACCTGAATTGGGCCAGGGAAAATCACTTTGCCTCTTTGTGTCTCAATTTCCTGCTCCTATCAGAGGTCAGGCTAGATATTCCATGAGATTCCCAACAACTGTGCAACCCACCATGGACCATGTAACCCATATGGACCCACAGAACTGTTTTCATTTCACTTTTCTTTCTTAATCTGATCAGTAAGTTTTACTTTGATTGCTTATTTTTAAAACTATTTTGCTGCTAAATTGGTGACATTCACATTTGAATATTTCTTTCTTTCTTTCTTTTTCTTTTTGCGATATTGGGGTTTGAACCGAGGGCCTCCCACTTGCATGCTCTGCAAGTGCTGGACCACTGAGCTGCACCCTCAGCCCATTTTTTTTTTACTTTTTGAGACAGGGTCTCACTAAGTTACATAGACTGTCTCTGGTCTCAAACTTGCGATCCTCCTGCCTCCGCCTCCACCTCCGGAACCACTGGGATTACAGGCATGCGCCACCTCGCCCAGCTTGAATGTTTCTTTCTTATAGCTGTTCATTCTCAGACATCAGGTGTTAAATAATGGAAATATTTCAATGTAGTGCACAGTATTTTCTGGTCCTTCTGAAGTGTCTGTAGCTCACATTTTTAATGAAGGTCCCAACCTGGATCAGTGTCCTAATAGTCCCAGCAGGTGCAAAAAGGACTGGGCTGTTTTGAAAACAAGAACAATGAACCATCCCCAAAACAAGTATAGTGCAGCAATTAGCCTTTTGAAATCACCAATCATACAGAGAGACATCAATACTAAATTTATTTGTTTTCCAGGATGACCTTTCTTTAAGAATGTAAATTAGGCAGAAATGCTTCTGCTTCTGCAGCTGTGACTGAACAGAATCAAGCAGAGCCACCAATAACACATCCTGTGCGATCTGACAGGTGTGGAAAGTAGATATTTCTTAGCTAAGAAGAAGAACTAGGCCATTTTCACTTTGACTTGCTCTTCTTTGTGTGCACCTGAAAGAATGCTATTTATAAAAAGTTCTATAATCAAGGTTCATACAACGAAGGAGCTTTCGAGGTACCCCTCCCAAACACTGGTTCAGTTTCTCCTCATTCAGCTAAATGAGCTGCCATAACAGCTAACAGGGGAGGAAGAAGGGGAAAATGTGGAAACTAGAGCACCTCTTTGCAGGCTTTCTTGTGAATTCTCTCCCAGAAGCAGAGCACAGGCTCACAGCATCACAATAGCTTCTCTGTCATTGTAAGTGCGCAAGGTTGTTATCAGCAATATTGTCACTTTTCTTTTTTTATCTTTTTATTATTCCGGTATGCTAGAGTCTGGTTCCCTGAGCATTAATGTGCGATGTCTGTGAAATATATGTGTGTTCGTGTGTGTGTGTGTGTCTTCATGCTATACATGTGTGTATACACCAACTGTTGAATAAAAAAGAAATATTTCTTTAACTCTACAGGAGATGCCAATAAAGTTGGTAGTGCTATGAGCAAGGTAGTGCATCAGCCATTTTGAAACAAAGATTACTCATTCAAAATATGCCAGGTGCAGTGGCACATGCCTGTAATCCTAGTGACTCAAGAGGCAGAGGTAGAAGGATCACAAGTTTGAGGCCACAGATAGTCTGTATGACTTAGTAAAATGCTGTCTCAAGATTAAAAAAATGAAAAAGCGGCTGGGAGTGCAGCTCAGTGGTAGAGCACTTGCAAAGTATGCATGCAACCCTAGGTTCAATCTCCCAAGACTGCAAAAAAGAAAAAGAAAAAATATAGAGAGATATACATGTTGTTGTTACAGTTAGGTGCCATCAAGTCAGTGTCTGACTTATAGTGACCCTCCATACAACAGGTGAAACACTATTGTCAGTGCTCCTCTGCTATTCATAGAGTTTTCAATGGCATTTTGGTTTGTGGAAGTGGGTTATTGGATCCTCCCAAGCCTACAGTATCTGGTGTTCCCAAGCAATCTCCCACGCGAGCACTAATCAAGCCCAACCCCGCTTAGCTTCCAAGATCTGACAGGATCAGACACTACAGTGCTACAGCTGCAGGCATATATATACACGTGTGTGTGTGTGCGTGTGTGTATGTGTATGTTGTTGTTGTTAGGTGCCCTCAAGTTGGTGTCTGATTCATAGCAACCCTATATACAACAGGAGAAACACTATTATCAGTGCTGCTCTGCTATCCATAGGGTTTATCAATGGCATATATATATATATTCATTCTTAGGTGCTGTGGAGTCAAATCCAACTCGTAGTGACCCTCATAGGGTTTCCAATGGCTGACTGTTTTAAGAGTGGACTACCACAACCTGCTCCCATCTTGTCAGTGTTAGGGATGGAACCTAGGTCCTCAGAAAGTACAGAGCAGCACTCTACCAACTGAGCTAAACCCCAGCCCATACAAATAGACAGATTAGATAGATAGATAGATAGATAGAGAGAGAGAGAGAGAGAGAGAGAGAGAGAGATAGTGAGTACTACTGAGCATGAGGTTTCTTTACGTGCTGATGAAAATGTTCCAGAGTCTGTGGTGATTGCTACAACTTGGTGAATGTACTAAAAACCACCAATCTGTTCATTGTAAGATGGTAAATTTATGGTACATAGATTATATTTCTATTTTTTTAAGTAAAGAGTGGCTAGTATGTGCCAGAGATTCTGTGCTAGGTTGTTTTTTTTTTAAGCCCTTTTGAGTTACTATGTGCCACACCCTGTGCTAAGTCCTTTGCATACATCCTCTTACCTGATCACTACAGCCTCTGTAGAAGGAGACAGCATTTGGTTCCCATTTTGCAGCTGAGGAAATGGATTCAGAGAGTCCTTTGCTCAAAACTTACACATATAAAATTAGGTTGAAACCTATCGGGTTTTGGTTTTCATGGTACTGAGGGACTGAACCCAGGGTGCTGCACATACTTTTTGCAAGTGTTCTACCACTGAGCTGTACTTCTAGACCCTTTTCAATATTTTTATCTTGAGATAGGGTCTCACCAAATTACACAGGCCGCCTCTGGCTTTGAACCTGCAATCCTCCTGTTTCCACCTCTCAAGTTGCTGGAATTACAGGCATGAGCCACTACACTCTGCGGTTGAAACCTATGAAACTGACATTTTGTAGGCACTTCTTATGTTCATGTTATCAATTTCTTATAGCTCAATTTATTAAATAGTTATATCTATCAATGGTGTTAATAGCACACATCAGAAAAGTACTGCATCCAGATTACGCAAAAAGATCTATAAAAAGATAAGAGCGTTGGTCCATGTATGACAACATACCCCAGAAAGGACTTCCTAGGACCAAGAAATAAGCTTCTATTGTGTGAAGTCACAAAGAATTTGGGTTATATCTTTACAGCACCCAGGACCACTTACTCTAACTAATACACCAGATCTATTGAACTCTGGGATGGGATTTAGCTCAGTGGGTAGATCGCTGCGCTGCAGTCTCTGAGGTCCCAAGTTCAATTCCCAGCACCGCAAAAATGGGAGAAGGACCTGGCAATCCACTCCCAAGGCAATCCCGAAACAGTCAAGCCATTGAAAACCCTATGAGGACAACCACAATGGATCACTCAAACGACTCGCAATTATTAGAGATCTCTGAGTCGGAGTTCAGAGTCATGGTTATAAGCATGCTAAGAGAAATAAAGACAAATACTAAAAATACACTGGAGATAATTGAACGAAAGGTTTCTAATTTGGAAGCTGCTCTGTCATCCCAGTTAGAAATGATTAAGAAAAATCAAGCCACTTTGCTTGATACTCAATCCAAATTATCAGAATTGAACATGGCTAAAGAATCCTTCTCTTCAAGACTGGATGAATCAGAGCAAAGGATCTCTGAGGCAGAAGATGACATAAACGAGCTGAAGCACAAGCAATT
>VMDO01011528.1:32511-66408 GCA_007922755.1 Pedetes capensis | reverse complement strand
CAGCATCGAAATTACTCCAATAAGCATGGAAAGCACCTGGCAGTCATTGGCCAGTCACAATGAGTAAATCTCACTGGGAAACCCAGGTGCCATTGTGCATGTCTGCAATCCCAGTGACTTGGGAGGCTGAGGCAGGAGGATTGCAGGTTTGAGGCCAGAGACAGCCTGCACAACTTAGCAAGATGCTGTCTCAAAAATAAAAAATAAAATGAGGCTAAAGCTTATCAAGAATTCACCATGTGATTTAGATCCATAAGCAAATTTTGTTGTTGTTGTTAGGTGCCACTGAGTCAGTATCTGACTCATAGTGACCCTTATAGGGTTTTCAATGGCCGATTGTTTCGGGATTGCCTCGGGAATGGATTGCCAGCTCCTTCTCCCATTTTTGCGGTGCTGGGAATTGAACTCAGGACCTCAGAGACTGCAGCGCAGCGCTCTACCAACTGAGCTAAATCCCAGCCCAAGCAAATTTTGGGTTCTGCAAATAGAATGAATTATCCTGTCATCTTTTCAGCTGAAGATTAGGAGAGCTAAAACTTTTAACAGGAGTAAAGTATTTTCTTGTCTACCCTACCTGCAAGATAATTTTATAGGGCAGGTTCATGGTTTCTTTGATAATACTTAAAATTCAGTAAACTTAATAGCTTCTGTTTAGTTATATATGCCCATAACTAAATCTCAATTTTTTTTTTCATATCTAATTTCTGAGTCTGCTTGACCAATCTCTCTCTCTCTCCTTGAACAGTGGCCACCCTGGAGCCAATGAAACAAAGCACATCGGTGAGAAGGCAGTCTCTTTAGTTCTAGCTTTGCTATAGTCTTGTTGCTGTTAGATGCCTCGAGTTGGGTCTGACTCATAGTGACCCTTTGTACAACAGAATGAAACCCTCCCCGACACTGTGCCATGCCCAGCACTACATCAGTGCTTCTCTGCTATTCATATGGTTTCAATGGCTAATTGAGTTTTTTCAGGATTGTTTTGGAACTGGGCTGCTGGGTCCTTCTCTCGTTTTTGCGGTGCTGAGGATCAAACCCAGGGCCTCAGAGGATGCAGAGCAAACACTCCCCACCAACTGGCCTAAACCCCAGACCTTTGATAAAGTCTTAGAGCAACTAAAATTTCATCTTTTGCTGTTTGAGGTAAATGTTGTTGTTGTTAGGTGCCTTTGAGTGGTGTCAGGTTCACAGTGACTCTCACAGGGTTTTTAACGGCTGATTATTTCAGGATTGCCTTGGGAATGGATTACCACATCCTCCTCTAATTTTTTGTGGTGCTGGGAATCAAAATTGGGGCCTCAGAGACTGCAGAGTGCTCCTTTACCAACTGAGCCAAATCCCAGCCCTTGAGGTAAACAAGTTATCTTTCCTAATTTTTGAGTCTTCAGATTTCTGGGCACTTTCTATTCTCTTCCATCTCTGCTTTCACTCTTGCCTAAGGTCATCTCCTTGCGTAAAATCTTGCTAAAAGCAAAGATAATACATATTCAGATGCTGGGAATCAAACTCAGGACCTCAGAGACTGCAGAAAGGCGCTCTACCAACTGAGCTAAATCCCAGCCCGTCTCTCCATCTTAACTTATACCTAATAAGTACCTAAATCTATGCTTCCCAAAAAAAGCTAGAGGTTTATTCCATCTAAAAAAAAAATAGTCCCATGGAATCCATGCAAACTTCTGCAGAACTCCAAGGTTCCACCGAACACAATTTGAAGCTTTCAGACCTATTGGCAGGGCTAAAGCTTATCAAGAACTTACCATGTGATTTAGATCCATAAGCAAATTTTGGCTTCTGCAAATAGAATGAATTATCCTATCATCTTTTCAGCTGAATATTAGGACAGCTGACACTTTTTTTTTTTTTTTTTGGTGGTATTGCGGGTTGAACCCAGGGCCTTGCGCTTGCATGCTCTGCAAGTGCTGGACCACTGAGCTGCACCCTCAGCCCATTTTTTTACTTTTTGAGACAGAGTCTCGCCAAGTTATGCAGAATGCCTCTGGTCTTGAACTTGTGATCCTCCTGCCTCTGCCTCCCCAGCCGCTGGGATTACAGGTGTGCATCACCACACTCAGCAGGACAGCTAACACTTGTAACAGGAGTAGAGTATTTTGGTGTCTACCCTACCTGCAAGATATTCTCTAACTTCCTTACATGGCTGGCGAAGTGCTTTGCCACCTGGCCCCAACCTATCTTTCTCATCTCAATTCCTACACTACTTTCTCCCATGCTCCCTGGCCACTTGCTATTTTCTGAGCATGCTGTCGTCTTTGGAACCCTTATACCTGTGCATGTATTCAGTTTGCTTCCCTTCATCTGTATTTCCTTTCTCCATTCTTTCTTTTTTTTTTTTTTTTTTTCCGGTACTGGGAGTTGAACCCAGGGCCTCACGCCTGCATGCTTTGCAAGTGCTGGACCACGGAGCTGCACCCCCAGCCCATTTTTTTACTTTTTGAGACAAGGTCTTGCTATGTTACGTAGACTGCCTCTGGTCTTGAACTTGCGATCCTCCTGTCTCCATCTCCCAAACCACTGGGATTACAGGCATGTGCCACCGCACCCGGCAATGTTTCTATTTCTATTTCATCTCTTCCTTTCCTAATACTGACCACCTCCAGCGAATCTTTCCTGATCCTTCCAGGCTTATATGCTTTATTCCTCTACTGTTCTTTGCTTGTTTTTCTTTTATGACACTTTATATTCTGCTTTATAACATTCATTTGCTGCCTTGATGAACTCCATTATCAGTCATCTCATTTTTCTAGGGTAGGGACTAAATTTCAGGTACCTCTTCATTCTTGCTATGTCTGGCCTTGTGCCTTAAGGTATCAGGTGCTTGAAAAAATTCCTAGACTTGATTCTCTACTCAGAGGTCTCCAGACATTATGTATGTAAGTTTAAATTAAACCTCCTTTGTTGTTGTTGTTGTTGTTAGGGGCTGTCGAGTCGTGTCCCACTCACAGCCACCCTCATAGGGTTTTCAATGGCTGACTGTTTGGGGATTGCCTTGGGAGTGGGTTGCCACGGCCTTCTCCCATTTTGTGGTGCTGGGAATCGAACTCAGGACTTCAGAGACTGCAGAGCAACACTCTACCAACTGAGCTAAATCCCAGCCCCTAAACCTCCTTGGAAGAGGAAATATTTCCTCAAATACCTGTGTGGTCAGTAACTCTAATGTGCATTCAAGTTATAATTTTAGATTTTATAGCAAGGCATTGCATCCCAAACATACATTTATTCAACTGTTCGTGTAACAAATATTTTTTGAACCGCCCCTGTAAAAAGTGCTGGGAGTCAAATATTGAGTGACACAGGCACGGCCCTTGTTCTTGGGGAGTTTATGATCCCGCCTCTCAGAGTCATCAAATTCATCATCAGCCATCATCACTAATGGAGAGCACCTTCTGGGCTACCCATCATGCCATGCGGGGCTATGCGTTTGCTAGGGGCTGAAGAGGGGAACGTTCAGATATTGGCCACACAGAATGGTCAGCATCTGGCTGGAGAGACAAGACCCATTTTTTTGAGACAAGGTCTCACGGACCCTCCTGCCTCAGCCTCCCGAGTGCTGGGATTACAGGTGTGCGCCGCCACACCCGGCTCGCGATGTAGGTCTTTAGAGGTGAGATTGTTTGCTCAGGCCAGGTAAGCCTGGAAGACCTCTTGGAAGTGGAAGAACTTGTTCTTGACATTGACAAGTGGCTAGGACTTGCATATATGGAAAAGACAGAGAGGATGGCATTCAGGACGTGAGAGAATTATAGGGTGAGTTTAAGAAAGGGAAAAAATAACCAAACTCTATAAGAGCAGCTTAAAGTGTGTTCCACAAACTAATAGCATAGCATCATCTAGAACTTGATAATGCACATTTGAAAGCCCTACCCAAAACATACTGGATCAGAAACTCTAATGATACAGCCCAGCAGTGTGTTTTAACAAGCCCTCCAGGTGATGCTAGTTCACACTGCATTTTTGCAACCAGTGGCTAGCCATTGGTTCTCAGTTTATAGTATATAAATTTAGCTCAGTTGGTAGAGCGCCACTCTGCAGTCTCTGAGGTCCTGAGTTCAATTCTCAGCACCACAAAAACGGGAGAAGGACGTGGCAGCCCACTCCCAAGGCAATCCCGAAATAATCAGCCATTGAAAACCCTGTAAGGGTCACTATGAGTCGGACATGACTCAGCGGCACCTAACAACAACAACAACTATAAGAGCAGAGCATCCATCTATTCTTTTTGGTACCAAGTCAGCACTCACAATGTGTAAAGCACTGGCAAGGTGTTGGGAGGCTGTCACACAGGTAGCAGGAGTTTGAGCCTCTCCAGGTCTCTCAGGTCTGGCTCAGTCAGGAGAGCCCACCAAGTCAGCTCAGGAGGGGGTGAGGACAGGGGCAGGTCCAGTCCTTCAGTTGCACGAATGTTTTATTTGGCTCCTGCAACGGGCTCTGCTAGCCCTCTGGATGCCCCCCTAGCCTGCTGGGGTTTACCACCTAGAAAGTGGGGCCAAAAAACAAGCAGGGCTCCCACAGCGTGGGTGGGGTGCCCTCAGCTTGCTTCAGAAGGTCAGGTTCCAAGTCAAGTTCAACTCTTCCACACAGCTCCCCAGGAACTGGGTCACATGGTGCCCCCTGACATGCACCAGCTTCCTTTCCTGCCCTTTGTCTCTTGCTAAGCTGCCAGGCTTCTTTGCTGCCCAGTGGAGAGACCACATTCTTTTCAGGCTTAGAACCAGGCTCTGTCCCCACCCATGCCCCTCCTTTTACCTGGACTTCTTTATTGCAAACAGTCCATCACTGATCCCCAGATCAGAGACTTCCGGTCCTGTTTGTCTTTGCATCCTGGCACCCAGCATTGCGCTGGGCACAGGGGCCTGCTCCAGAGGAGTGAAAATCTAAACATGTGCAAAACGAACTGGCAATCAAGGCAGTATTTCAAGTCATGATGTTGCCCCATTCTCTGGTTTGACTTTAAGACGGGTGGAGAGCATTGAGGACCACTGTTAAAAGGCCCTTCTGCTCTTTGGAGGTGGAGCGAGGACGCGAAGGAGGCTGGTAACTACCCCAGTAGCCAGCTAATACCTTGTTGTTGTTGTTGTTAGGTGCCGTTGAGTTGTGTCTGACTCATAGCGATCCTCATAGGGTTTTCAATGGCTGATTGTTTCTGGATTGCCTTGGGAGTGGGTTGCCACATCCTTCTCCAATTTTCCGGTGCTGGGAATCGAACTCGGGACCTCAGAGACTGCAGAGCAGTGCTCTACCAACTGAGCTAAATCCCAGCCCAGCTAATACCTTGGCAGGTGTTAAATGGTGGTACTCACTAGAGAGAGGGAATCTAGCTGGATACCTGGGGCCCACAAGTTGTATGGAGATTCCAAACTTTCTTCTCCCACTGCACCCTGTCTGGAATTCCTGGGCATCTCACCCACTCCATTCTCCATTTCTGTTTACCCACGACTCACAGAACTTAAGAAGAGAGTTACTCTGGGGTCATTTTATGGACAGAAAGGCTAATAAAATGTCTGATGAAACAATGGGTCACCTAAGCGCTGAAACTCCTCTTTTGAGGAGGAAAAGATTTAACTAAGCTGAGCACTGTCCTGTGCATAGAAACACAACAGCCCCTCATTTTCTGTCTTCCCTCTTACCCTTCCTGCCTCCTCCTGGCCATGGCCAATTGTTTGCCTTAAGGGGGCATTTTTAGCTTGGTCAACATGCTAAATAAATTTCATGTTACTTAAGAGCATATACAATTCTAATTTTCTTTGGCTCTTTCTTTTCTTTCTTTTCAAATAGGGTTGGTTATTCCACAAGGAATCTATTGTGTTTCTACATTTCAATCAGAACGATTCCACAATAATATACATTCTCACAGATGACCTTCTGTGCCTTGAAGAGATCATTTTCTTGATAAGTCCCTTGATTCTCTTTTTGCAAGCCTGGCAACGTAGTTTATTGGCTTTGTAACACAAAGCTTTCACCATTAGGGACTGAGCTAAGATCACCAAACTATTTCCCATACATCCTTAGTTGAGCTTTGAATCACAAAAGTAGTAGAAGGCCCAGCATGAGATCGTCTCTGAAATGAGCAATCCCTTAATTAAACAGAAGTAAATAGAGGTTACAACGTGTTCCTTAATTAAATAGATGTAAATGCCACATCTCTCTTGCTTTTCACACACATCAATTTTGCATCATCTCATTTTCCTGTGTGCCCAGTGGAAAAGGAAATTCTAAGGCTCTGTTTAGGCTAAAATCTCCTGAGTGTGCCTGTGAGGCTGGGTGTTCAATCATGAATATTTACCTTCTGGCTTATGGCAATCTATAGCTCGTCAATGTATAGCTAGTGTCTCTTCTCCCTTCCTTTGGCATCCACAGCCTTAAACATTACTATGCGCCTGTATAAGGGGACCAGCAAAGAGACATGGCCCTGCCTTTGCCCAGGAAAGCATCTTGATTCTTGCCTTGGGAAAAACACACCAGAGGGCACAAGATGAGGACTGGGGTATGGTGTGGGCGCTCCGACATAATGTCAGATGGCCCTAGGTGACAGTCACAGTGCCTCATGCCTGCTCCTTTCTTTATACCCAGCCTCATTTTCAGGCAACTTCCTTCTGGTGATTAAATATATATTCCAAGAATACAATATAATTCACGGAACCTGTGAAGTGCAATCATATGTGTCATCTTGGTTAGCCTGGGGTGCTCAGTTGTTTAGTCAAGCACTAGTCTAGATGTTGCTGTGAAGGTATTGTGTAGTTATCATTAACACTCAGTTGGCTTTAAGTAAAGATTATCCTTGAGAATGTGGGTGGGTCTCATCGAATCAAGTGAAGACTTCAAGAGCAAAAACTGGAGAAGAAATTCTGTGTCAATACTGTGACCTGGAAGCCCTGTCTGCATTTCTAGACTGCTGGCCTGCATTACGTATTTCAGACTTTCCAGCTCCTACCATGACATGAGTCAATTCTTTAAAGTAGTTCTGATGCAGAACCCATCTGAATAAACTAAGAATGTCCCAACTGCAGCTCAGATGGAGTAGCCTGATCCAATTGCAGCTCCAAACCGGGTAACTGATGTTGTTGTTGTTGTTAGGTGCCGTCGAGTTGTGCCCGACTCATAGCAACCTTTATAGGGTTCTCAATGGCTGATTGTTTTCAGGATTGCCTCAGGAGTAGGTTGCCACGTCCTTCTCCCAGTTTTGTGGTGCTGGGATTCAAACTCGGGACCTCAGAAACTGCAGAGTGGAGCTCTACCAACTGAGCTAAATCCCAGCCTGGTAACTGATGATGCCTCTTAAAATGCCAATGTGGGGTCAGAGTTGGATGGAGCGGACAGAATCAAGCCCACAGGACTTAGATGGTTCTTGTCTCCTTGCTAATGATTGCAAGGCTGGTGACATCCATGAGCTTGATGGTGATCAGAGGACAGCAGTGGGTTAATGACACTTTGACTGAGTCAAACTGTTCATTGGAACAGAACCCATCTCAATTTATTCCTAGAAACAGCTCTGCTTTTCTGAGGCATTAGGAATAAATCGAGGTGGATCCTATTCCAGTCAGAATTTATGATTAAGGCCATTGTTTTGGGAGGACACACAAAGCAAAGCCACAGGCACTTGGACAGCTCTATGACTGAGTGGTCTTAAGCAGAAAGGTTAGGTACTGTGGAGAAAGTCATGGCAGCAGGTCTCCTTGGTGACTTTGCACCACTCTTAGAATTTCCAGCAAAGTGGCCGACATTTGAAGGTCGTTGTTGGTTGTCGGGTGCTATGGACACATAGTGACCCTCATGGGGTTTTCAAGCGCTGATTGTTTCAGGATTGTTTTTGGGAATGGACTGCCACGTCCTTCTCTCATATTTGAAGGTTGGATTCAAGTATTTTTTATTGAATCCTAGGTGTTCAGAGCTGGAACCTTTTATAAATGAGGGGAATAAGGTCAGAGAGGAGAAATGAGTTGCTCATAGAGAAAAAAATCAGGGGAGTCTTGTTCATCATCTTCCTCGGGGAGGATGGGCATGTCTTCCACGTCACCATCAAGAGTGACACTTTGACTGAGTCAAAGTGTTCATTGGAACAGAATCCAGTCAAAGGTTGAAACAATGCTCATTGGGCAGCCCCTCCTTTGTTCTTTAAAATCATTGCAGAAAAGTCAATATGCATTTTCACTCTTGACTAGAGAGGCAGTAAGGGTAGGATGATCATGTGCCAGGAACCTGGCTTTTAGGTCCATCTCCAACATTTGCATGGAGAAATCACAAGTATTAGGGCCAGGCAGATGCCAAGCAGTCTGATAATAATCTAGCAGATATTGTCAGTACACCAGTTATTCCCCTACCGCTATGCTGAGTGCTTCACAATACATCTTCACAACTCCCAAGAGGTGCATCCTGTAGGGAAAAATTGGGAGGAAATGGGCAAAAACCCCCAAACTAGGAAAACAGCTTTTGAATATCTGGTTTGTAAATTAGAAATCTAGGGAAAATGAAAGTAACTTGGTTGCACTTTTGTATAAAACCCTTCACAAATCCCCCGGCCTAATTGGACAATTGGACTCAGCTGATTGGCTCAGGCCATTCCGTGGGTGAGCTATATAAGGAGCTGCTCTGCGGCAGCTCAATCCTTTTCGCCCAGACCATCGGCTAAGCAAGATCTTTTTTTGCCTTCCTCTCGCCTGGACCATCAGCAAGGAAACAGCTCGACCCTTTTGGCCCGGATATTTGACCACCAACAAGGAAAGACCCCGTTCTCGCCAGGACCACTGATGAGGAAACAGCTTTCCCACTCTAACCTCCGGACATTCGGTGAGGAAAGAACGCTCTCCTCGCCGCAACCATCAACAAAGAAAGAACCCACTCTCCATCTGATCACTAACGAAGCAACAGCTGTCTCCTCGTGACCACTAAGACCACCAACACGGGTGTTTGCCCCTGGAAGGCAAAAGTGCCTGAGGCTTTTCCTTTCTCCCATCTGCACCGGCGGCCCGAGGGCCACAGGAGTCTGCGCCCCTCACCCGAGGGTCCCAAGTGAATTGTGTTTAGTATCTGTGTGCCCAGTGGCGCCACCCATCCGAATACCCACGCTGGACCGGGAGGCACGTGCCCAACGGGGTCCTATCTCTATTCCCTATTTACACAGAAGGAAACTGAGGCTCATAGAAATTAAGTCAGTTACCTAGATAGCAAGTGGCGGAGCTAAGACATGAACCTGGGCCACGTGGGGCCAGAGTGGGCACTCTTACCCCTGCACTATTACAAGACAAGTCCTTTAACCTTCACACTGGTTTTTGCTTTCATAGAAGTGGGGGGTTGAACCCAGGGCCTTGCACGTACTTTACAAGTTCTCTACAACTGAGCTGCACCCCAAAACCCTTTTGAATATTTTGTTCTGAGTCAGGGTCTTACTAAGTTATGCAAACTGCCTCTGGTCAGGAACTTGCAATCCTCCTGACTCCACCTCCCAAATCACTGGGATTATAGGTGTGAACCATCGTGCCCAGATCTAATCTCACCCTTTTATCACTGTGAAATGATTCTTACCACTCTGCAGATTAGAAAAGCGAGGCTCAGGAAAAGGAAAGAGCCAACTCAAGCTTTAGGTCTTTTGTGGGCAATCTGCCCCCGATACTGCTACTCACAGTTTACCAGACCTCTGGCTTCTAACTGTCCTTCACCCTCCTTACTTTTCCCTGCATGCACGCATGACATTGAGTGTTGGTTTCATGAATTCATCTTTTTTTCTCCCCATAATTGGGGGTGGTTTAACACAGGGCCTCACACATGCTAAGCAAGCACTCTACCACTGAGCTGCACCACAGCCCTTTTTATTTATTTATTTGTTTTTTTGTTTATTTATTTATTTATTTTCTGCGGTACTGGGTGTTGGACCCAGGGCCTCACACTTGCAAGTACTGGACCACAGAGCTGCATCCCCGGCCCATTTTTTTACTTTTTGAGACAGGGTCTCACTAAGTTACGCAGACTGCCTCTGGTCTCGAACTTGTGATCCTCCTGCCTCCGCCTCCCTAGCCGCTGGGATTAGAGGCATGTGCCACCACGCCCCGCCCCCTTTATTATTTTTTATCTTGAGACAGAGTCTCGCTAAATTCCACAGGCTGCCTCTGGCCTTGCACTTGCTATCCTCCTGCCTGCGCCTCCCGCACCCCTAGGATAACGGGCGTGTGCCACTGCCATGTGAGTTAATGCGTCTGAGTAGATTCAAAACAGGTCTTTCTTTGTGGAGAGAATAGGTATTGGGGCCAACATCTTTCCACACTTCAGGATCGGTCGTGTGACTCACTGAAGTTTTCCCAAATACAAACACCAGGACCCCAGCCCAGACTCTAAAACCCACTAGGGGCATGTCTGGAAAGTACCACTAACAATGAGTGCTGCCTGTGATTCTGTTTGTCAGGAAAGCTTGAGAATGCTGGGTAAACTTGGCCTGTTGTTCCCTCCTTCGACCCCCAAGTCAAATGTTAGCACGGTGCCAGAGAGACTCAGCTTTGAACATGTGGGCTTTACATCAGAAACTCTCTATTTGGTCCTTGCTCTACTACTTATCAACTATATAGTATTATATCCACCTGCAGCCGCAGTCCTGTGGCATCTGATCCCATCAGCTCTCTGAAGCTAAGCAGGTTTAGGCCTGGTTAGTACTTGGATGGGAGACTGCCTGGAAACACCAGGTGCTGTAGGCTTGGGAGAAGGACCCGGTAACCCACTCCCAAAAATCAATCCACCATTGAAAACCCTATAAATAGCAGAGAAGCCCTGACAATAGTGTTTCCCCTGTTGTATGTAGGGTTGCTATGAGTCAGATACCGATTTGATGGCACCTAACAACAACATATAGTATTATATGTTGACGGCACCTAGCAACAATAACATAGAGTCTTAAAGAAGTTATTCAACCTTTCAATACCTCAGTGTTCTTCTCTGTGAGATGAGAATAACAATGGAGTCTAGCTCATGGCACTGTGCTGAGGAGATGAGATTGTGGGCAATCTGCACTGGTCTTGAGTTGGCTCTTTGCTTTTCCTGAGCCTCGCTTTTCTAATCTGCAGAGTGGTAAGAATCATTTCATAGTGATAAAAGTGTGAGATTAGATCCAGGCACGATAGCTCACACCTATAATCCCAGTGACTCGGGATGTGGAGTCAGGAAGATTGCAAGTTCATGATCAGAGGCAGTATATAAAGCACTTAGCGCAGTGGCTGTTGCAGAGGCCCAGATCAATATGACATGTTCTTTTATTATTATTATCATGTCTCCTAGTCTAGGGAATTTTCATTCCAGAGGATTCGGTTTTCTCTGCTCTCGAAGAGGCAATTTCAGGCTTGTACACACACACACACACACACACGCACGCACACACACGCACACACACACACACACACACACACACAGGGACGGGGAAAGTTTGGGTTGGGAGAGTGTGTGGTAAGCATCACCCAGGGCATTAACAGAGCAACGTGCAGCAGCTGGGAAGAGGGTGGCCTGAGTGAAAATGGGCCCTAGGATCTGATTGGCTTTTAAATGACATAAGATTTGAAAACATTCCCATAGGAGATTCAGAACTTCTGCTTTGTCACCCAATTTTTTTGGATCTTGATGGATTAATTATTCAGAAAGATCTCTGTATAGGCAGCAAGCTTCAGTCTATGATCAAGCCATACACTTACCCGAAGTTGAGTTGCTTGGCTTCTGCCTTCCTCAGATGCAGATCAATTTGTGCAGGTCAAGCTGTTTGAACACATCAGAGAGCTTGGAATGCCTCCAAAGATGGTTGCGGAGGTCCAGGACTCCACATGGTTCAAAATCTTAACTTAGCTTGTTCATTACTAAAGCCGCGTAAAGTGCATATTGATTTTTCACCAAAAGATTAACCAATTTAAAGCAGTAACCCCCAAAACCAAGATAAAATATTAAATATATTAAAAATGTACAGGATTTGTTCTGTGGTGATAAAGGCCAAGAAACTGTTAAAACTCTTAAAAGATGGGTAGGATGTTCTAAGCCATCCTCCGTGCTGGTAGCTGTATGCACAGTGGTCTCTGAGTCTGGGGTTGAAAGAACATTCCTGGTTTTGTTCCCTTCTACCAGTCTTGGCTGGCATCAGATCTTGGAGCTAAGCAGGGTTGGGCCTGGTTAATACCTGGATGGAAGACCGCCTGGGAACACCAGGTGCTGTAGATTTGGGAGACGGACCCAGCAGCCCACTCCCAAAAACCAATCTGCCATTGAAAACCCTATGAATAGCAGAGAGGCACTGACAATAGTGTTTTGCCTGTTGTACGTAGGGTTGCTATGAGTCGGATACCGACTTGAGGGCACCTAACAACAACAAGGGCTGGCATTTAGCTCAGTTGGTAGAGCACTGCGCTGCAGTCTCTGAGGTCCTGAGTTCAATTCCCAGCACCGCAAAAATGGGAGAAAGGCCTGGCAATCCACTCCCAAGGCAATCCCAAAACAGTCAGCCATTCAAAACCCTATGAGGGTCACTAGGAGTTGGATACTGACTCAACGGCACCTAACAACAACAACAAGCAACAACAACTGCCAGTCTTAACAGAGCAGGTTGCCATGGGTTGTTTGGTTGAACTTTGTTGTTGTTGTTGTTGTTAGGTGCCGTCGAGTCGGTATCCGACTCATAGCAACCCTACATACAACAGGTGAAACACTATTGTCAGTGCTTCTCTGCTGTTCATAGGGTTTTCAATGGCAGATTGATTTTTGGGAGGGGGTTGCCATGTCCTTCTCCCAAGCCTACAGCTTCCGGTGTTCCCAGGCGGTCTCCCATCCAAGTACTAACCAGGCCTGACCCTGCTTAGCTTCTGAGATCTGACGGGATCAGATGCCACAGGGGCTACAGCTGCAGGCGGTTGAAGTTTAAACAGTTTTATTCCAACTTAACTTCCAGGGTTGTTTGTAGCACTTGTTTGAGAAGGGAGAAAAAAAGAGTTTAATCCTTTTCGGTTTTAAAATTCCATCTACACACTTTTGTGTATCTATATGAGTCAGTTGGGGAACAAAGGAAGAGATTAATGGAGAAGTGAGAAGAAAAGGAAGGAAAGAGGACGGATAGAGGAAGGGGAACGGCGAGGGAGAGGAGGAGGGAGGAATGGAAGGGAGGATTGAAAGAATAGGGACTTGGAAGGAGAAAGGAATTCCTGAAAGGAAAGGAGGATAGACAAGAAAGAATGTAAAGGGACTGAAGAGAGGTAAAGGCCAGGGAGGAGAGAGACGGCAGAGTGAAAATGGGGTGGGGAGAGGGAAGAGAAATCAGGCCTGGGAAGAGTGCTGGGCTGCGCTCAAATTTCAGCTCTTCCACCTGCATCCATTACCCTTTCCAGCTCAGCCTCGGTCTCCTCATCTGAACAATGGGGATAAGAAAAGCTACATTGCAGGGTTGCCAGGCATCAAGGGCGGGGGGGGGGGGGTTTATGGATCCCTATTAAACAACACAGTGTCTCCACGGTGTCCTGGGTTTGGCCTCCCTGGGAAATTGGGGCTCTGACATCCGCCAAGCCTGATCGACAGCGCCCTGCCTGGGGAAGCAGGGCGTTTCCGCGGATGGTGTGGCTGCTCCACCGGGTCTCCAGCGCAAGGCGGAAGGCGCAGGCGGCCACCAATGAACTTTCCACAAAGACAGTTTGTTTCCCGCGGATCTCAATCCATAACCTTTACTGGTCTCTGTAGAGTCATTATGACCATTAGGCTGTGGACTCAGCACCGCTTTCGCTCTTAAGTTAATACAACCGAGACTTTTTTACTTTCCTATTGGGAAGGAGCATGTGCAATTTCAGTGATTTCTTAGATCATTCCCTAAGTAAATCAAATATTCTTTCAAGTCCAGTTATCAAAACTGTGTCCTTTGATACCACGGCTTCCATCAAACTGCAGTAATCCAGTTCAACACGTTTTAAACCTCTGCTATCTCCTCACATCATCCGGACTAGATAGAGTAATTAAATTTGTACTTTTTTTTACAAGTCGTACTCAATAAATCTGAATAAATTAACAACGCATTACTAAGACTGCTACATTAAATTTGCATAGTGCATTTAATGAATATGCAACCGCAAGTGAAAAGGTCTGCTACTGCGAACCTTCCACATTAGCATAACTACTTCCAGCATGTTTCTTAAATAATGCACTCATTTGCACATCACTGACTTGGCTAATTCTAACTTCAGTCAGGGTAGCCTTGTAATTAAGACTCTTGCTTTAATTTTTAATGAAGTTTATGTTACATCAATCCTGACAGTAATGAGGGGACACGGAAACAAAAAGGCTGCTAATAATTAAATTCACAAACCAGTTTGAGGGATAATAATTCCTGAGGAGAAATTACATGACTAATTATTAATTAAATATTCATACTATTGCACAACCATCCCACTTAACTGCTCTTCTTGTTGGTAATAACATTGAGCTGTGGATGCCTTTTGCCAACCATTCTGAGTTTAAGGTCTCTGGTTAATTTTAGTGCGCCGTTAATCAATATGACACAAAAAATAAAATTGTTCTAATTGGTATCATTTTATTGTGTCTAAATATTACTACAGTTGGTTTAGTTTGTGGAGGATTAATCTAGTTAGTCGGTGCCTGTTTTATGGAAACATAAATCCAGTTTATATCCATAAACATCTAATGGCAGGACAACTTGACCTTTTTTTTTTTTTTTTTTTTTTTTTTTGGTAACGTTACTGTTTACAGATAATTACACCAACTCTTTAAAAGGTTATTTAATAGCTTTGCATTCATCACAGTAAAATGAAAAACATGCAATATTACTTAACTCCAGCCTGTTCTGAGGAGGTCTCTGAGACCCTCATTTACCCCCGCTGCAAAGTAAGCAATATTAATGTGTGGGTTTTTAGGAAATGTATGAGCGCTTTCTCTGAATGTGTACAAACAGATCTACGCGTTTGGGTCTGGATCTTTCTATGTCTAATTCACAAGTGAGATGGGAGTTTGGTAAGGAAGAAACTCTTCCCCATCATCACAATTTTCCACTGCAAGAAAACGTGAGGATGGAGGTTTTAGGTTCTGGATATCAGAAATGGCAACAACTGCCCTACAAAACCCAGAAAAGAAACATCGCAAACAAAGCCAGAGAAATTACTAGAAGGAAGCCTATGTGGTTGCAGTATTTATCGCAGGCAGTTATAGTTCGTTTTTTTTTCTAAGTAATATTTAAAAATCTACATTCATAATGAGAAAGTCCCCATCTGGAGGAAAGTTGAGCAAGGACAAGAAAAGATCTACCATATTTAAATGGGTAACATCAATCATGAAGTCAGAACAGATCGTGACACTTGTTTAAAGCTCTGATAAATTCAGGACAAGATGCTTTATGAAGAATTTTGCCTATTATAAAAGTAAACAGACACAGAAAAAAGGATTTTCTTCTTTTCTCTCTTTTCCTTTTTCTTTTTCTTTTTTCCCATTTTTATTCTGCAGGGGGAATTGGAAATTCCGAGCCACGGCGAACATTTCAGTTCATTTTCCTAATAATTCAAACTAGTTGACTCATCAAAGTGAACCAACTATATCACCATAAACTGCGGGGCAGGGATTCCCCTCAGGTACTTCTTGTCACTTTACTACAAAGTGACAGGTTTGTAGGGCATTATTACCGGACCTGATATGTATCAGTCGCTCCCTTTTACTAAATCTGAAAAGTCTTTTTAACTTTTCGTTTTTATCTCCTCTCTTAAACTAACACCTGGAGGCCATTTATAAAGACCACTCGCCATGAAATAATTTATCAGTGCAGGTCAGTGTGAAGATGTCACAGTAAGTCCTGAGTCCTCCGTCCTACCTTTTACTTCTTAATTTTTTAATTTATTTAATTTAATTAATTTTTTTTTTTTTTTTTTTTTTTTTTTTTTGGTACTGGGGGGTTGAACCCAGGGCCTCACGCCTGCATGCTCTGCAAGTGCTGGACCACTGATCTGCACACCCCCGCCCGTTTTTTTGTTTTGTTTTGTTTTGTTTTTTTTGAGACAGGGTCTCGCTAAATTACGCAGACTGCCTCTGGTCTCGAACTTGGGATCCTCCCCACTCCGCCTCCCGAGCCGCTGGGATGACAGGCGTGCGCCACTGCGCCCGGCCCTTTTACTTCTTTTATTAGAGGAACCCCTTCTCTGTGGGAACTCCTATGTGAAGAGCAGGAAGTCTCCCAAAAGCGTAGAGCACAAAAGTGACCAGGCTGGCTGGCAACTCTCGGGGGTTCCCTGCACCAGAAGAACCCAGAGGGCCTTGGGTCTTTCCTCTCTCATTGCCAGAGCACGTGGCAGCTGCCCCGATAGAGGAGGTGGAGGAGCCCTCTATCACCAAGGACCCCCAGCTGGCCAGAAGACCCTCTCATCTCCTTTAGGAAAGCTTCCAGAGCACTACGGAAGGTTGGGGCTTGGAAAATAGCCACGCCTAGATTCTAATCTCCTTCCGCCCTAGGGGAAGTTCGCCTAACTTCATCTCTCTGAACGCCTTTCTCTTTTCTGAATGGGGCCGATCACGGTCCCTTTGCAGAGTGTTTTGAGAGGGAGCTACACAGGCAAGTGTCAGAAGCTCCACCCATGCAGAGCCATGGCTTTGTCGAGGCTGCTTTTTAAAAATGCAAATTGTGTACCTTGTAAAGGCAACCCAGATGAAATTGCCATTGGTCATTCAAGCCTTTTTGTTGTTGTTGTTGTTGGGTGCGGTTGCGTCAGGTCCAACTCATAGCAACCCTAAGTACAACAGATGAAACTCTCCCTGGCACTGTGCCATGCCCAGCACTATGTCAGTGCTTCTCTGCTATTCATAGGGTTTTTGATGGCTGATTGTTTCAGCAGTGGGCTGCCAAGGCCTCCTCCCAAGCCTACAGCACCTGGTATTCCCAGGTGGTCTCCTATCTGACCCTGCTTAGTTTCTGAGATCAGACAGAATCAGATGGTATGGCTATAGAACATCCAAACCTCAGAAAGAGTTTTCTTTCTCTCTCTCTCTTTCTTCCTTTCCCTCTTTCTTCCTCTCTCTCTCTCTCTCTCTCTCTCTCTCTTTCTTTCTTTCTTTCTTTCCTTCTTTTTCTTCTTTTTTCAGTACTGGGGGTTGAACCCAGGGCATGTTCTGCAAGTGCTGTATCACTGAGCTGCACCCCCAGCCTATTTTTTTACTTTTTGAGACAGGGTCTCACTAAATTATGCAGACTGCCACTGGTCTCCAACTTGCGATCCTTCTGCCTCTTCCTCCCGAGCCGCTGGGATGACAGGTGTGCACCACCGCTGCCCAGCTCTCAGTGAGAATTTATGGCCCAGCTCCCTCTTGAATGTAACAGAGGCATGTCAGACACTATTAGAGAGGAGAGAAGAAGGTGGAGTGGAGAGAGGAAAGTGAAACGGAAAGGCAGGAGGTAGAAAGGACGCAGACCTCATAAGGGAAAATGTCATACACAACTGGGCTGCTTACTCACCAAGGTACAACAGAAAGACCTCTAAGAAGACAAAAACCAGAAACCTATCTGCCAGATTGGGCTCCAGTCCTGTAAAATGATAACTATTAAGGGCATAATGAAAATACTTACCAAATTTTCTTGCACGGCGAATGTTGGTTATTCTGCTCTGTGTCTAAGCAGGCTCTGGTTGGCTGGGGGAAGAGAGAAGAAGTAGCCTAGATCATAAATTGCCACATCTAAAGGTCTATTTTCTGGTGGAGCTTCAGAGGGCAGGGCTTATGGTCTTCATGAATATTTAACAAGCCTCATCAGACACTTGCTGTAAATATCAAAGGATATACAGCCTTCTCCATCACCTCTCTTCTCCGTGCGCCATCATAAATTGTCCAAGAAAACACTCATAAAACACCAGCTCCTTACCTGGTAACCATTGTTGTTGTTGTTAGGTGCCGTCAAGTCGTGTCTGACTCATAGCGACCCTCATAGGGTTTTCAATGGCTGGCTGTTTCGGGATTGCCTTGAGAGTGGATTGCCACGTCCTTCTCCCATTTTTGCGGTGCTGGGAATCGAACCTGGGTCCTCAGAGACTGCAGAGCAGCACTCTACCAACTGAGCTAAATCAGCCCCAACTCCTGGTAGCCATACCAGTTTGGAATAGTTTGAGGAAAATTGCTGGTGTGTGGCCCTCTCTGGGCCTTCTCTAGGAAGGGGTGGGTTAGAGAGCTTCAGATTTGGAGTTGGATGATTTCCAGACCTTTGCTTTCCCAGCAGTGTGACCTGGATCCTGAAATTGATCTTTCAGAGCCTGTGTGGAGCACTAGGAGGCCGCTAGGTGCTCCTCCCAGCGTGATGCAGAGGCTCAGTGATAGGTGAATGAAAAGGCTCAGGTGCGCTAGGGTAGACTGAACCATCCCTTCAGCCTATGCCAGGAACAAGTCCCAATCTCCTTTGAACAGGAGGCTTGACTGCTAGAGAAGGGATTGCACAGGCGTTTTAAAGTTCTTGACTTTAGCTCTATAACATTTACTCTGTGTGTGTGTGTGTGTGTGTGTGTGTGTGTGTGTGTGTGTGTGTGTGTTGACTAATCACCTGAGATTTTTCAGGTCAGTCATTACTTCTCTGCAGACCAATCATCTGGCTAAATTATTGTTGTAGTTGTTGCTAGGTGCCGCTAAGTTGGGTCCAAGTCACAGCAACCCTATGTACAATAGAATGAAACATTCCCTGACGGTGTACTATGCCTGGCACTTTGTCAGTGCTTCTCTGCTATTCATAGGGTTTCGATGGCTGATTGTTTGGGGAGTGGGCTGCTGGGTTCTTCTCCCAACCCTATAGCACCCAATCTCCCCAGGCACTTTCCCATCCAAGGACTAACCAGGCCCAATTCTGTTTAGCTTCTGAGATTAGACAGGATCAGGGTGGCACGGTTGTAGACAGCTGAATTGCTAGGAAGATTAAATTAATTAGCCTTGTAAAACCCAACAGTATCTGGTGCATTGCAAGTGTGAATAAATTAAAATTTTAAAACCATGCTCTAATGGTTATAGTCTGACCCTTAAAAACTTATCTATTCTCATATTGCTCTCTTCCTTCATCAGCCCATCACATTCCCTTACTCACTAAATGGCAGACCTGTCTGCCTTTACAAGTACTGTTTCCTTTGCCTTGAATGCCTTTCTGCTTGACTGCTGTCAAACTCCTATTCATCCTTCAAAGCCTAGCTAAGCAATTCCTTCTTCCAGAAATTCTTCCCTCACATCTCCCTCTCTTCTTTTCTGTGCTTCCTACAGAGTGTGCCCACATTTCCATTGTGCTTTGTATGCGATGCAAACAAAATCTATGCATGATATTTTTATCTGAACACCTAGTACACTGAAAGGCACATACTGGCACTCATGAAACATGGCAATTCTATGATTATATTTACAAACCCGAGCATCAGAATTTCAATGTACATCTCATGATAGCGCAGTAAGCAATAAGCAGAGATTTTTCTTTTTCCTTTTAATTTAGATGCAAAGAGACAATGGTGCTGAGACGAAAGTGGAATGGAGACGGGGAAATGTGGAAAAGAAAGTGATTTTTGAATTATAAATGGCAATTTCCTACAGGTTAGGATCCATTCAGGATGAACTATTCATGGCCATTATCAATGGCTGTTCTGTAACAAATCTAAACTTCCTGTCTGAATTTTAATTAAAAGAATCACTTAATGTCTTAATTCAGTTGGCACATATCTACTTCTTTTTTTCACAGTTATAACATGGTCTGTCGTGATGTCAAGAATCTCTTGAACCCATAAGAGTTCGCAGGTTACAATATTGACATTCCAAGAACCATGCTCGGCATGAAAGCAAATGACTAGCCACATGGATAGGTCACGGTGCACAGCTGCCTGTCAGGATGGACAGTTGGCTTATGCCCACAGCAAATGACCAGCCCCCACCACCTCCAACACAGACAGGTGTCTATGCCCAACATAGGGGACACGGAGGCTGCTGGCCAGCAAGTGCTACTCTTCGTGGAGGGTCGGGAGTCAGACAGGTAAGGATGTGTGTAATCAGTAAGTCCTCCTGGAGTCTAGAAGCGCTGTAGGCTAAAACGCTCCTTCGTACTTGGATGGGAAACTTAGATGGGAAGGGGGGAGGGGGGAAACATAGGGGAGGGCAAGGGGTAACCTATATGAATAATGTTTATCAAATTGCATATATGAAAATTGTCACAATGAAAAGCATGTCAAAATGAATCACATTATGATGTACATTAAAAATTTCTAATAAAAAAAAACGCTCCTTCATATATTCTTTCTCTCTAAATGTTGCCCAGCTCCTTCGCATCTGGTCTCACGTCTTTTCCCTTCCGCCACAGGCAGCCGTTTGGAGCAGCTGAGGACTCAGATTCCAGGGCCATCTTCTTTGATTCCTATTCCATTTAATGTTGTTGTTGTTAGGTGCCGTCGAGTCGGTATCCGACTCATAGCGACCCTCATAGGGTTTTCAATGGCTGACTGTTTCGGGATTGCCATGGGAGTGGATTGCCAGGTCCTTCTCCCATTTTTGTGGTGTTGGGAATTGAACTCAGGACCTCAGAGACTGCAGCACAGTGCTCTACCTACGGAGCTAAATCCCAGCCCATCCCACTTAATAGCTGTGTGACTATGGACAAGTTACTTCGTCTGGGTGTCTCATAGCCAACATACGTATAGTCAAGAAAAGAAAAAAATGAGCACCACGGCGCATGCCTGTGATCCCAGCAATCTGGAGGTAGAGGCAGGAGGATCACATGTTTGAGGCCAGAGGCAGCTTGTGCAACTTAGCAAGACCCCATCTCAAGATCTCAAGATAAAAATTTGGAAGGGGGTAGGGGTATTGGTTGGGCTGGGATTTAGCTCAGTTGGTAGAGCGCTGCTCTGCAGTCTCTGAGTTCCCAACTTTGATTCCCAGCACCGCAAAATGGGAGAAGGATGTGGCAACCCACTCCCAAGGCAATCCCGAAACAGTCAGCCATTAAAAACCCTATGAGGGTCGCTATGAGTTGGACTCGACTCGACGGCACCTAACAACAACAACAACCACCACCACCACAAGGGGTATTGCTCAGCAATGAAGTGCTGGCCTAGCATTTGTGATGTGTGAGGCCCTGGGTTCAACCTTCAGCACTCAAAAAAAAAAAAATGCAAAGAAGGGAAGAAGAAAAGTCAGTGTTTACTATGTTGTTGTTAGGTGCCATTGAGTTGGTGTCCAACTCATAGTGACCCTATGTACAATAGGTGAAACACTGTCAGTGCTTCTCTGCTATTCATAGGGTTTTCAATGGCTGATTATGTTTTGGGAGTGGGTTGCTGGGTCCTTCTCCCAAGCCTGCAGTACCTGGTGTTCCCAGGTGGTCTCCCATCCAAGTACTAACCAGGCCCGACCCTGCTTAGCTTCCAAGATCTGATGGGATCCGATGCCATAGTGGTACAGCTGCAGACATTTTACTACAGCATCATTTTATTAAAAATTGGAAAACACCCTGCCTACATTCTTGTATGAGAATAGAGGAAGGCAGGCAGAATACAAATCATATGTTATAACCCTGGTGAGGATGAAAGTGGGGAAGATTATTAGTATTTTCTTTATTGCCTTGATGTTATTTTAAAAACCTCATTAAACAAAAAGAATGGAAGATTGATGAGTTGATTCTTCTCATTCTGAAAAGGATTTTTGATAGGTTGATGGGAAAATCAGAATAGCATAGTAAAAGGAAGCCAAAGATTAAATTAAATTTGCCTCAGATATTTTCTATAACAAGTATCAATCTAATAATCACAAGAAAATTATATCAAAATTATAAATGGAGGGAAATTTCCTCCACTACCAAATGGATCTATGCTCTAGTTTAGTCTTGTGGGTTTTTTAAAATATTTATAAATTATCATAGCTCCACATTTGCCTTAAAGGAAATGTAGAAAATAGCCAAGTACACAGAAGGAAGCAACATTTGGCTTATGTTGACATCATTCAAGTGCCATCACTGCCGACATTAGAATGCATCTCCTTCCTAGCTTACCTTTTTCCTGCATGAAGGTGTTTTGTTGTTGTTGTTGTTGTTAGGTGCTGTCGAGTCGGTATCCAACTCATAGCGCCCCTCATAGGGTTTTCAATGGCTGAGTGTTTCGGGATTGCCTTGGGAGTGGATTGCCGGGTCCTTCTCCCATTTTTGCGGCGCTGGGAATTGAACCCGGGTCCTCAGACACTGCAGCGCAGGGCTCTACCCACTGAGCTAAATCCCAGCCCTGAAGGTGTTTTAGATGATAATAATGCAACCGTGTGCTGTGTCTGCTAACTCTGGGGTCTTGGCCAGCTTTCCTCTCCCAATACCTCCATCTTCCTGGGGAGTGATCTGAACATGAATATTAATCAGTGCAACAGGCAATTCCCAATTGCTACAGCAAGCCTGCCGGCTTACACAGGAGGGACTTCTCACAAAAGGCACCTTCCACGTGGCAGTTCCGTGGGTCTGACCAGGTAAGACCATGTGGAGGGGGAAATAATCTGAGTATTACATCTAAACCAAGGGAGAAACAATAGGTCTGCAGCTGCAGTCCGTGGGCTCCTTGTCCACCCTGTCCACAGTTATAAAGTTGTCTGTTGTGACATCAGCAACTGCCTAAACTCAACAGTAGCTTCATTCTGTCCTCTTCTTGTTTCCAGTCTCCCTCACTCTCCGCCCAGGACCTTCTCCACAGGTGGCTTCACCCCTACTCTTCATCAGGCTGGTAGGTGTGTTTCCCATTGTAAGATGGGTGCTTTGTTGCCATATATATATATATATATATATATATATTTGTTGTTTTTAGGTCGCTTCGAGTCAGTGTCCAACTCATAGCAACCCTACATACAACAGGTGAAACACTATTATCAGTACTTCTCTGTTACTCATAGGGTTTTCAATGGTTGATGTTTTTTTTGGGGGGGGGGTAGTGGGCTGCAGGGTCCTTCTCCCAAGTCTGCAGCACCTGGTATTCCCAGGCGGTCTCCCATCCAAGTACCAACCAGGCCCAACCCTGCTTAGCTTCCGAGGTCTGATGGGATCAGATGCCACAGAGGTACAGCTGCAGGCTCTCTTAACTCTTTAGACTTGGCTAAATGGACTCTAGCTTTCTTCTTTAGGTTACATGGAGTGTACAATCTACAAAACCCTTATATAGGTTGAGTATCCTTTATTTGAAATGTTGGAGTCAGAGTAGTTCAGAATTTAGAGATTTACAGGGATTTTTTTTTTTTTTTTTTTTTGAGGGAGGTTGGGATGTTTGCATAGACTTTACTGGCTGATCATCCTTCATTTGAAAATCCAAAATCTGAAATGCTCCAGAAGTCGCCATGCACTCAAACACTTTGAATTTTGAAGCATTCCGTATTTTGGATTTTCAGATTAGAGATATTCAATATATACCCTTTCAATACACAACACTATTGAGTTATGTCTCCCCAATGCCTACTTGTGCAAATGTTTTTGTCACTTTCTTTTGTTTACTTTTCCCTCTATTACTTCATATTTTGTTGAAGTAGACAGGGCTCCCCAATGCCAAGCCATTAATATTCTCAGACAATTTCATTCAGGTCATTCTGGAGAAATGTAGTCCATCCTTTATAATGGCAACACATCGGTCCCTGGAATCTGTGAGGCACAATTTCTCCAATTATCCCCTTATTGATAGACATAAAGACAGTGTCTTCTTTCTCATTTGTTTTGACAACTCTCATCAGTGCTACAGGATATGTCCTTGTGCATATGTCCTCACATACCAGTATTTTATCTTGAGAAAATAGAGACTTAGAAGCAGCCTTGCCAGGTCAGAGGGTGGATGCATTGAAACCCTAATAGTTATTACCAGATTACTTTACCAAAAGGTAGTAACACTTCACAGTCATGCTAGCAAGGTATGGGGTGATGGGAAGAGTAAGAAAGAGATAGATTAAAAAAAAATAAAAGTAGGCGAGTCAAATAAAGTTAGGAATAAAATAATGTGCACTTTTCTATACCATGCTTATGTTGCTTGGAAAAAATTAAATCTGGAATCCCAGGGCAAAGCTGCTATTGAGAAAGTAGACCTAAAAGAGTTCTCCTTGCTGTTTTATTAATTTAATTTTAATAATTAATAACTTTTATTAATTTAATTAAAAATTTTTAAAATTAATAATTTTTTATTAATTTAACTTAGAAATGAATTAATAAAAAATTAAAAAGCAGGAAAAATGATTTAATCAAAATGAGTGAAAAATTCTCTCCTGGAGCTTTGTTACTAAGCCTGCCTAAATAATCATGGCTTCCTCTATCCTCCTGCAGGACTTACTGTTTGCAACGCACACTCTTTGTTCCACTCGTGAGGCGGATCACAGAGGATCCATGACCATCATCAACACTTCTACTGCTATCATCAGCTGTCATTCAAGGCTTTCATTGTCATCTTCATGATTAAGAAGTCAGGCTTGGAGTCAATCTTACCAGGTTTCAAATTCCAGCCACTTACCCACTTACTCAGTGTGTGGCTTTGAGGCATTACTTAGAGGTCTTAGGTTTCAGCTTTTCATCTGTAAAATGGGTATATTACAAGTTTAACTTGCAAGTCTTCAGAATTAATAATGTAATATACATATATATATATATATATATATATATATATATATATATAAATATATTCCAGAAGAGTCCCTAACCCATAGTACTCCTGGTTAGTTAATAGTTACACATTGTAGCACTCTAGAAACTCATTCCATAATTGAATGCTTGTGCTCCAGTGCTCCAGGAACTTGTGCAAAGCACTTTATAGGCACTATCTTACAGCCACTCCATCCTGGCATCCAGTCTCATTGAACTCAGAAGCTAAGCAGGGTCAGGACTGGTTAGTCCTTGGATAAGGAGACTACCTGCAAACATCAGATGTTGTAGGCTTCGGAGAAGGGCCCGACATCCCACTCCTGAAACAATCAGTCACCAAAAACCCTGTGAATAGCAGAGAAGCACTGACAATAGTGCTGGGCATGGCACAGTGTCAGGTAGTGTTTCGTTCTGTTGTACACAGGGCTGCTACGAGTCAGACCTGATCCTGCTATGAGTCAGACCTGATCCGATGGCACCTAATAACATCTTACTTAAAACTAGAGCTGTAACTCACATATGTATCACTCAGTTAATACTTTCAGGACAAGGTAGGTACTATTATGACTCCCACGGGCTGGGATTTAGCTCAGTTGGTAGAGTGCCACTCTGCAGTCTCTGAGGTCCCGAGTTTGATTCCCAGCACCACAAAAATGGGAGAAGGACGTGGCAACCCACTCCGAAGGCAATCCTGAAACAGTCAGCCATTGAAAACCTATGAGGGTCTCTATGAGTCGGACACGACTCGACGGCGCCTAACAGCAACAACGATTATGACTCCCAGATGAGAAAATGAACATCAGAGAGGTAAAGTAACTTGTCTAAGATCACACAGGCAATAATACAGATGTCATTCAATGAAGGGTAATTACAGTAATTACTATGAATGTTGTTGGTTGCCTTGATTTACACAGCTTTGGCCAAGAGATCGGGTGGAACTTCTGAGTGCCTCGTCAGAGGATGGGTGAGTAGAGGGCTAGCTCCGCTTTGGGCTGCAAGCCGCATCCACCTCCTGAGGGGCCAGAGCAGTGTGGGTAGGCATCAGACCCCTTCCGGGTCAAGCAGGAAGTGGAGAGGGGGAGCCAGAGCCTGCTGACAGTGAGCACACCCAGCACACCAGGAGGGGGCAGTGTGGTGGTGCTCGGAGAGGTTTCCCAGGCAGGAAGTGGCCTGGAGACACGCGCTGGGGTCAGGGAGGTGGGTTGGCCTGGGGGGCACAGAGGGCTTAGAAAGGCCTTGGTCTCAGATGGGACCTGAAACAGTCAGCCATTGAAGACCCTATGAGGGTCGCTAGGAGTCGGATACCTGGCTCGACAGCACCTAACAACAACAACAACAACAACAATGGTTTCAGGAGTGGGCTGCCTGGTCTTCCTCCCTAATCTGTCTTAGCCTGGAGGCTCAGCTGAAACCTGTCCACCATGGGTGGCCCTGCTGGTATCTGAAATACCAGTGGCGTAGCTTTCAGTATCACAGCAACACGCAAGCGCCCACAGCATGACAAGCTGACGGATATGGGGGTGGAGGTTGTAGAGGGATCACCAAATGACGCTATAGTGAAGAAGGCATGGAAGTTCGAGAGAAAGCGTGTGGGAGTGCAGAGATACAAGCACATGACGACATCCTAACTGTTCTGAGCACCCGCCCTGTTTTGAAGTTGACAAAGCTCAGGAATCCACATACGGTGTTTCACCAGAAAGTATCCTTTCCCCTGAATAAGACCTGGCTCACCTCTGCTCCGTGAAGGAAGCCCATGTTGTAGCTGTGCTAATATGTCTGTTTTCTATTGTTGTTGTTAGGTGCCGTCGAGTCGGTATCTGACTCATAGCGACCCTCATTAGGGTTTTCAATGGCTGACTGTTTCGGGATTGCCTTGGGAGTGGATTGCCAGGCCCTTCTCCCATTTTTGCAGTGCTGGGAATCGAACTCGGGACCTCAGAGACTGCAGCGCAGTGCTCTACCAACTGAGCTAAATCCCAGCCCTGTTTTCTATTAGCTACTTCCTTAATCTACCTCAGAAAATGGGTATTTTTCCTGATTTCTTTCTAGATATTTCTCTGGCCATATTTCTGTGCCCTGTTTTGGTTCGTTTATCCATTCAGCAGTATTTCTCATCTACTTGTGAGCCTGGGCTGGGGTTTAGCTCAGTTGGTAGAGCACTGCGCGGCAGTCTCTGAGGTCCCAAGTTCAATTCCCAGCACCGCAAAATGGGAGAAGGACCTCGCAATCCACTCCCAAGGCAATCCCGAAACAGTCAGCCATTGAAAACCCTATGAGGGTCGCTATGAGTCGGATACTGACTCGACGGTACCTAACAACAACAACTTGTGAGCCCAGATGGCTCTAAACACTTGCACAATCTCAGGGAACATCACCTAGCCCTGCTGTCATGGAGCGTTTGTTCGAGAAACAGAGGCAGTAAACATTTTCAAGGTAAATTACACAGACTCACAGGTCCTAAGGGCTGCAGGGAAAAAAGGACCAGAGGCCCCAGGTAATCAGGAGTACCTCACGATGCAGGTGTGAGGAGAGCCTTTCTGGTCACTCCTGTTGCAGCAGAGGCCTGGAGGAGGTGGGGGATAACCCTGCAGGTAGTTCCCTGGCGGGGGAGGTTCTGGGCTGGGGGGGTTGCAGTGCAAAGGTCCCCAGGGTGTTTGGCAGGCGCACGGACCAATGAGAAGTCCAGTTGTTTTGTAGCCCAGTGAATGAGCTGATTACATCCTAGGGAGGGAGGTCAGAGGCGTGGCCGTGGGCCCGCAGCAGGTATCAGCATCCGCGGGGAGTGGGAGGCGAAGCCTCAGAGGATCTGAGCTGAGGTGGAACGCATTCTTCTGTTTTTTCAGCCCTATTTTGGCTACGCCTGCAGCCGTATCCCTGTGGCATCCGGTCCCGTCAGATCTCAGAAGCTAAGCAGGGTCAGGCCTGGTTAGTACTTGGATGGGAGATCGCCTGGGAACACCAGGTGCTGTAGGCTTGGGAGATGGACCCCGCAACCCACTCCCAAAAATCAATCCGCCATTGAAAACCCTATGAACATTAGAGAAGCACTGACAATAGTGTTTCGCCTGTTGTACGCAGGGTCGCTATGAGTCGTATACCGAACCCAGCGGTGCCTAACAACAAGAACAATTTTGGCTACTGTGTTGAGAAGTGATTGTCTGGGGGCCCAAGTGGGAGTGGGCAGATTGATTGTAAAACTCCCCAGGCAAAAGAGGATCAGGCTATGACACGGATGGGTGCCGAGTTGGGGAAGGAACTGCTCTGTGGGGCCATGGGTTCCTTGCATGCTTGCTCGATCCCAGTGCCTGGAGAGCTGGCATCTCCAGCTCCCTGGGTGACTGGCCCAGGTCTTACTATCCTGCCAGAGCTTCGCCTTCATCCTCTATAAAGTGAAGCCACCAATACCTGCCCTTCCGGGTTCAGGTTCTTGCGAGAGTTAAATGAGATCACAATTTCATAAAACAGCAAGGCAGGTAGGAAAACTCGGGTGAGTCAGAACTGGCCAGCTAGGTAGTTAAACTGCCAATACAGAAAAAGATAGGCTGCTGTCTCCTCGGTGGCTCAGATAGTCTCCAACAGGGAGCTACTGAATGTAAAGGTTAAACGCCACACCGCAGATTGAGAAGCGAGATTGATGATCGTCTGGTCAAATCCTTCTCTCTTAGATGGGAAACTGATTTGCAAAGAAAAAAGGTGCTTTCCTGGACCACACAGGGAATGATGGGGCGCAGAGTCCTGTTTCTGCATCTTCTTCCTCAGATCTCCTGACCTTGAAAACCACTGGAAGCACAGTTGCCATGAGGGAAAAGGGGGGAGAAACCTAATACCTGCTGCGGGCCCATGGCCACACCCCTGACCTCCCTCCCTAGAATGTACATCAGCTCATTCACTGGGCTACAAAACAACTGGACTTCTCATTGGTCCGTGCGCCTGCCAAACACCCCGGGGACCTTTGCACTGCAATCCCCCCAGCCCAGAACCTCCCCCTCCAGGGAGTTGTGAGCCGTACAATAGCTTTGTGGCTTTCAAGTACATCGCTGAATTGGACGCTCCCCAAAATGCTATGATGGGACTGGGGGTGTGGTTCAGTGGCAGAGCCCTTGCCTGGCATGTGTGAGGCCCCGGGTTCCATCCCCACCCCGGGGAGGCGGGGAAACTCTTTGGTTCTTAGACACCCTTGTTTTACCAGTGAGGAGATGGGGTGGCTCAAAAGATCATCTGAGCTTCGACATCACACAGCCAGCAAGTGGCTGAGAAAAGATGGCAGCTCGCGTCCTCCGGCACCTCACGGCGGGCTGGTTCCCCTAACTTCAGTGAAAACCTTTTGGGGAGTGGGATATGATCTCTAGCGTTCTAATTATTCTCCCTGAATCGTTCAGCAGAGGATTCAAGAGAACGTTTTTATTTGTGAGAGCAATGGAGTGCTTATTAGAATTTCTGAGCTGTTACCCTGGACGTTCCAGCAGGCTTACTGGGGGACTTTTGAAGTGTTGAATATTTGAATGTAAATGGGAGCCTAAAAAAATATTCTCTAGCCAAGCCCACTGACATACTTTTAGATGGTGGTAGGAAGAATTATGTAAGTGGATGCTTGATAGAGATACACGCTGAGGTTCCTGTGCTCCAGTTTTCTGAACTGGAGAGAGAGAGAGAGAGAGAGAGAGAGAGAGAGAGAGAGAGAGAGAGAGAGAGAGAGAGAGAGGGTGGGTATGTTAGTATGTGAAATCTGGATCTCAGGGCAAAGCTGCTATTGAGAAAATAGACCTAACAGAGTTCTCTTTGCTGTTCATCTGTGAGATGTCTTTTGGTTTTAATTTCTGAGTGAGATATCATTTGGAGAAGAGCTAGAAGAAGATTAAATATTGTTGTTGTTGTTGTTGTTCTTGTTGTTGTTGTTATTATTATTATTTGCAGTGCTGCGCTCAAACCCAGGGCTTCACGCCTGCTAGACAAGGGCCCTACTACTAAGCTATACCCACAGGCCGGGTGATTTGGGCTTTGATTTTCCAGAACCCAGGGCTTCACACGCACTCTGCAAGTGCTCTGCCACTGAGCTGCGCTCCCAGCCCACGTTTTCATTTTTTTTATCTTGAGACAAAGTCTTGCTAAATGCCACAGGCTGCCTCAGGCCTGGAACCTGCCACCTTCTTGCCTCCACCTCCCAATTCACTGGGAGTACAGGGGTGCTGCACCACACCAGGCCTAAGGGAGATTTTAAAAGGCAAACAAACACCTTCTGCCAGAACACAAAACACGGGGAAGCGAGCTCGACATTGGGAATGTCATTAGATTCTTCGGAGCTCAGCCTGCCTACAGCAGGCTTGCAGTCCACCCAGTAAGTGCGGCTCCATCCACATTTGTCCGTGCAAGGACGAGGGAGCTGTGGCCGTGCCACCCCAGGACACTGGGCTGGATGTTGGGTGTTCCCAGGCAAGGGGAGCCTCAGGCACAGGCGGTTCTGGGAGCTGTGGTCCCCTCTGACTCCCCTACAGAACCGTGTTGTCACTACAGTGCGCACCTCTGCCACTGGAGGAAGTCCCATCTGAGCTAAATCCCAGCCCCCTGAAACCATTAGCCACTGAAAACCCGATGAACAGCAGAGAAGCACTGTCAAATCTAGTGCTAGAAAATGAGTCCCCCAGGATGAAGGCATTCAAGAAAAGACTGGGCAAGAGTTGCTTTCTCAAAGTGGAATTGACCGGAATGGAGTAAAGCCCCTGGGACCTCCATTTGCTGATGTGGAATGACTCAAAATGAGAAGAAACACAGTGGCTGCAACAATGGGCTCAAACATTAAAAAGATCATGTGCATGGCACAGTGTTAAGTAGTACTTCATGTTATACATAGAGTCACCATGAGTCGGACCTAACAATAACAACATTCAGCCTCCAAGAGCAGCTTTAGCCTTGTTCTTCCTGATCCCTCAGGCTAAATTAGCTGGTCCTTCATCTGCACTTACTACATCATGTGTTTTAATTACTGTGATGTCTTTCTTCCCTGATACAGCAGCTGTAACCAGTGGTCCAAGCAAATCGGGACATTGCTCAATCTCAGTGGAAGCTCCCTAAGGTGTCCTGTCTTGCTCTTGGCTTTCCAGAGTTTGGCTATGATCTGGAACACTGAAGGGCTAGTTACTAGGGAAATGTGCCCATACAGACTCCAGCTTGCAGGAGCTGGACTGCATTCTCCTTAAGCTTCTTGAAGAAGAGCCCTACACATCCCAGAAGGAAGTGAGAGCAAACAGATCTTTCTCTGCTTGCCTGACAGGCAGGCTGACCCTTCAGGACACAGCAACGTGCAAACCAAAGACACGAGTAACCCTCAGCCTTTGGTGTCTCGGTGCTCAAAGTGCGGCTCACGGACCTGCAGCAGCAAGCAGCTGAGAACTTGCGAGAAGTGCGAAATCTCTGGCTGCTCTCGAAAGCCACTGAAGGAGAAGTTGCATTTTAGGAAGATCCTCCGCCCACTCGCACTCACAGGAAAGATGGAGAAGCACTGCTTTGCGTGCATCAGCCACACCTGTGGATCAATGGCAAGCTAGAGGTGGCCAGCCTGACCTCTGCAAATGATGATTTGGTAGGTAGCTAGGGAGTACCCAGGTATCTGATTTTGGAAAACAAAAACAAAAGCAAAACAAAAAAACACTTTTGATAAGTAAGAAAGACTGAGAATTATTAAAAGCATGTTTTTCCTATTGACTGTTTCCCAAAACATGATACTCAGGTGACCCGTGCGCTTGCAAAGCCAACAGATTTCCAGTCAGTACTCAACTATAGGCAATCAGAATCTTAATGGGTGATGCGGCCCTGAAATGAACACTTTCAATAAATTTTGTAGGAGAGTCTTGTTGTTGTTAGGTGCCATCGAGTCGTGTCCGACTCATAGCGAGCCTCATAGGGTTTTCAATGGCTGGTTGTTCCGGGATTGCCTCGGGAGTGGATTGCCACATCCTTCTCCTGTTTTTGTGGTGCTGAGAATCGAACTCGGGACTTCAGAGATTGCAGAGCGGCGCTCTACAAGCTGAGCTAAATCCCAGCCCAGGAGAGTCTTAGGTTTCCCAAAGTACACGGTCCTTTGCCCTTGGAGAAAGAATGGTGGAGAAGGAAAGACGTGAGTGCCCCTGTTGTTTCTGCCCAGCTAGATTTCCTTCCCTACCACCAACACCCCCAGTTTGTAGCCTCAGTCCAGGAGAGCGTCTCTCTTATTCGCAGTCCATGTAGCTTGGCTAGGACTGGTCCCTCCCTGGCTAGATGTGAGCACGTGACTGGAGCCTGACCAGTGACAGGATTCGTTCCTGCTGCCCACAGCAGTGGCTTGAAGACTGGGCACATCAGCCAGGCGTGGTGGCGCACGCCTGTAATCCCAGTGGCTCAGGAGGCAGAGGCAGGAGGATCGCAAGTTCGAGACCAGAGGCAGTCTTTGTAATTTAGGGAGACCCTGCCTCAAAAAAGCAAAAAAATAGGGCTGGAGGTACAGCTCAGTGGTCCAGCACTTGCAGAGCACGCAGGCGCGAGGCCCTGGGTTCAACCCCCAGTACCGAAAGAAATAAAATAAAAATAAAAATAAAAATAAAAATAAAAAAATTTGGGGACATGACTCAAGGGGAGTCCAATGAGATCTGTACTATTTCTAGAACTATTAGAAAGGGGTGGACTTTCCCCTGGCTTCCTAAGCTGTACAACTTGAGTCCTAGGCTGCTGGCGGCCATCTTTGCTAGGCTGGCACAGATGGGGAGGGGGAGGAAGGGAGAGAGAGGAAAGGAACCCTGACATAGGCAAAGCACTGAGAACGAGTCACGCCGCCTTGGTGCTTCTATGCTGACTGGAGCGCAGTGTGACAAGAGGTATGAAATGAAAGGCGGATGCCATAGTCACATAGTTTGTGAGACTTTGAGTTTAATAAATTCCCCTAGATTTCCCCTAGACTTCTCAGATTCTTGAATACGCCAAACCATGCTGTGATGTGCACTTGTTGTTGTTGTTGTTGTTAGGTGCTGTCGAGTCATGTCCGGCTCATAGTGACCCTCATAGGGTTTTCAATGGCTGACTGTTCCAGGATTGCCTTGGGAGTGGATTGCCAGGTCCTTCTCCCATTTTTGCGGTGCTGGGAATTGAACTCGGGTCCTCAGAGACTACAGCGCAGTGCTCTACCAACTGAGCTAAATCCCAGCCCGTGATGTGCACTGGGATTCAACAAAGACAGATTTTTTTCAAAGAAGATAGAGCATGCGGTGGTTAGATGTCCCTTGCAGAAACCCCAGGAAGCATACGTTAGGTGGTATACAAAAGGTTTCCACGTATATTATTTTATGTCAGGCTTGCTACATTTTTGAGGGGAGCAGCCGAGGTGTGGATGAAGCCAGGGTAGAGGAGACCGGTGAATCATCCCAGGTGTCCTGCCTGGACAGGTGTCCTGCCTGGATCCACAGAAGTTCGAGTCCGAGCAGGAGGGAGTGAGCTCAGCATCTTTCTGATATTCTCCTCAGCCAGCCATTCTGTTCCCTGGAATGAAAATGAGCCAGGGTGGGTTGGTTGATCTGTGAGAGTCTAGCAAGATTGCAGTGAATTATACATAGGTTAATTGATGGATTGACAGTGTCTGCAACAGTGGGTCTAAACATAAATAAGATTGTGTGCCTGGCACAGAATCGAGGAGTGTTTTGTTCTGCTGTACATAGGGCCGCTATTAGTCGGACCCAACTTGATGGCACCTAACAACCACAATTGATGCAGACATAGTGCAAACAAATTCACAGTCCCCCTCTTTCGGGTGGCACTTTAAAGATCTTTATAGAGGCTGCTGTCAGAGATTAGGAGGGAGAAAAGAGGTTGCTCCAAAAACAGAAAAAGGGAGCCCTAACCTTTGTTTCCAATTCAACATAGGCTCCCTGGAGATTACAGAAATGTAAGTGCCTACACTTAGAGATGGCCTGCAGCCGTACCCCTGTGGCATCCAATCCTGTCAGATCTCGGAAGATAAGCAGGGTTGGGCCTGGTTAGTACTTGGATGGGAGACCGCCTGGGAACACCAGGTGCTGTAGACTTCGGAGAAGGACCTGGCAACCCACTCTCAAAAATCAATCTGCCATTGAAAACCCTATGAACAGCAGAGAAGCACTGACAATAGTGTTTCACCTGTTGTATGCAGGGTAGCTATGAGTCAGATACTGACTCGATGGCACCTAACAACAACAACAACAACAAGAACACTTGGAGATGATCCTTTCTCTAGATAATATCCATCCTGTCTGTGTTTCCAGCCTACTGAGACTATGCCAGTGTAACTGGTCTTTTTTTTTTTTTTTTTTTTTTTTTTTTTT
>VMDO01011528.1:0-32411 GCA_007922755.1 Pedetes capensis | reverse complement strand
TCTGCAGCCGTTTTCTCAGCTATAAAATCAGGAAATGACATCTGTCCTTTAAGAATATTACGGGATGGGATGATAGAAGTTGTGTAAACAGCATTCTAAAAGTTATAACATGCAGGGGAAATGTTACTTATATGCTTAACCAAATATTACTAGGGTAACTTCTACTAGTTCTCAGTACTTACTACTTAATAGCACTACTATTAATTGCTTTGTTACTACTATTGCTACTATTACACTGGTCTATAACTAATGACAATCCATCTCACAATAGAGAGATGTAATATAATTGGATCTCTTTCCTCATTACATTGCCCCTCATCCAGTCTAGGAGAAACAAACGTAGTATCTTTCTTATCTAATAATTTTGGAAAATGATAACAGAGATTTCCAAAGCAGTTTCATCATTGACAAAGTGAGCTTACACCTATTACATTCTTGCATGAATTCATACAGTATTTCTAAGGCGGTCCCAAGGTTGAGGACCAATGAATCTTTTAATCATCAAATACCCCCCTGGTGACGGAGAGGGAGTGTGAGGCCAGGCACAGACATTTAAATTGGCAGGAGCATGGCTGCATTCCTGAGCCTGGCTCAGAACTGCACCATAATATTGTTTCTTTGCAAGAGTGCTTTTTACAGGCTATTTTCTGGGGGACAGTCCTTGTTCAAATCCTCTCCCCTGTTTTCTCATCGGGGCCATGTTTTTAGGCTGACAATAGAGTTAGTAATTTTCATCACGTTGAGATCTCTCATATTTTTGTTACCAATCTGATTTGGTATTCAATATCTGCCTCTCAGCTGTGTGAATCGAAATGCAGATACTGGCTGTAAGATGAATTTAGCCATTTAGTTCAACCAACGTGGACTGAGTATCCTTGAATGCAAGGCAAATTGTGATGCTCCCTGGCCTTTGCCAAGTCGTCAATGACAGAATCCAGCCACACCAGTGCTCTGGAGCCCAGGAAGGGAAGCAGACTTTCTTGCACATGGAGATGACGTGCAGTCGAAAGGGTGACTTTAATCTATGTCCTTACAGGTCTTTCTTTTCTGCTGGGCCATGCGCACCAAGGAGCACAGAAATCTTTTTATTTTAATTGTGAAACCATTGCAGCTAAAAAACATCCTGATGGCTGGCATGTTTAATTGAGCTCCTGAGAGGCTGTGTCGGGGAGATTGGGGGATGAATCACCCCCAGTCCCACTGGTCTCACCAAGAACTCCTTGATGTTTCATAAATCCAAGTCGGTACAAATCTAATTGAGTTACCATGCTGAATTAGCTCACATCTAAATGGCATTCATGTCTACAAATGGAATAATTAGAGTCTAGAAAATGGGATATATCAAGTGGCATCCCAAGTGACAACAGAGAGGCATTTGTATTCATTCAATCAACTGCAAAAAAAAAAAAAAAAAAAAAAAAAAAAGCCACTGTAAGACTTGACTCCGGGAGGATGATTAGATGAGGTGTTTGGGCATTTGGTTTTTCTCTCTCTTTTTAAAAATATTTATATTGACCTCCGGGAGGCCCCTCTCCTCATTCTTCAGATATAGGAACAAGAAACATCAAGCCTGAAGTTATTTTGACCACTTGGTTTAAAAAAGAAAAGGAGGAACAGACAGTCCATTTCCACCTACAGATCTGTTTGTTTTCGTTGATTAGAAACGGCATCTTTATTTCATTCCTTTTGAGCTTCATTTTTTTTTTTTTTTCTGCATTTGCTTCTAAGTACCCTGGCTAAGGTGAATTCTCACCCTCCGGGACAGATGGATTTCATTGAATGCCATGCCACTCTCTATTTGAATAGTTCCTAAGTACCTGATCATACAAAATAACAGTTCACATCCTTGTCCAGGGCTGGGATTTAGCTCAGTTGGTAGAGTGCTGCTCTGCAGTCTCTGAGGTCCCGGGTTCGATTCCCAGCACCACAAAAATGGGAGAAGGACGTGGCAATCCATTCCTGAGGCAATCCCAAAACAATCAGCCATTGAAAACCCTATGACGGTTGCTATGAGTCGGACACGACTTGACGGCACCTAACAACAACATCCTCGTCTGGATAGGCTCTCATTTAATAGTTTTATTTCCAGTTATTTTACCTGTGAAACTTTAGGACATCTGAATTTAACACTCATTCGATTAACAGAGAATCTCAGCAAATATTATAGAACAGGAGGACTTTTGAGCAGGCAAGCTAATGGCCTCCTTCTCATTCACACCGTAGGCTTCAATCTCATTTACATGCTTAGTTTATTTATTACCCCAATTAAGTTTTGCAAATAGTTTGCAATGAGGTCCCCATGACCTCATAACTCACAATTACTCTTGGGATCTCCTGCCCACTCTGGCACATTTTGAATAATATGGCAATATCTTCCGGGAAAAGATCGTACATAGGAAGTGATGAATGGTGATGGTGAGCGTTTTGTCCATAAAAGACAGGATCTGAAATGGGCCTTTGGTTGGCCACCTGGTATCTGGCTCACAATCCTAAGCATTTGGACTTCGGATGCTCCCCATGACCACTGGTTTTCTCATCGCCTGAGCTCCCTGTGAACATTGCCTTTCTCATCAAGGGTGGGAATGCCTCCGCATCAGCAGTAAACAGCCCTTGTTGTTATTGTTGTTGTTGTTGTTAGGTGCTGTCAAGTTGGTGTCTGACTCATAGGGACCCTACGTACAACAGGCGAAACATTATTGTCAGTGCTTCTCTGCTATTCATAGGGTTTTCAATGGCTGATTGTTTTTTGGGAGTGGGTTGCTGGGTCCTTCTCCCAAGCCTACAGCACCTGGTGTTCCCAAGCGGTCTCCCATCCAAGTACTAACCAGGCCTGACCCTGCTTAGCTTCTGAGATCTGATGGGATCAGATACCACAGGGCTACGGCTGCAGGCTAAACAGCCCTTGTAGTACACATTAAGTGAGTAATATTATTTGTTGGGAGCCAGAAACTTTGTCTCTAACCATATCCTCACTCATCAACTTACTCCATAATTTTTCCTTTAAAAATGTGAACTGATGAAATCCAAGTTAAGCCTGTAGTTTATTTAGTAGCATTGTACCAGTGTTAATCAATGAGTTTTGACAAAGGTACTCTGGTTATGTACAATGTTCACACTGGAAGAACCTGAGTGAAAGATATATATATGCAATAGGAATTATATATATGCAAGGTATATATATATGCAATTGTTGTTGTTGTTAGGTGCCGTCGAGTCGGTATCCGACTCATAGGGAGTGGATTGCCAGGCCCTTCTCCCATTTTTGCGGTGCTGGGAATTGAACTCCGGGCCTCAGAGACTGCAGCACAGCATATATATGCAATAGGAATTATATATATGCAAGATATATATATGTATATATATATGCAATAGGATTTATATATACGCAATAGGATATATGCAATAGGAAAAGGAATTCTGTACTATTTTTGTAACTTTTCTATAAACATAAAATCATTTAAGAGCAAAGGGTTTAGAAAAAAGAAACGTTAGGATCGGCAATCCTAAAGAATAGTATTCTCTTTACAAGCGTTTCCCTTTTAGTGTCTTCTCAAGATGAGACTAACCAGCGACTGGAGCAATTGGAGTGAGGCGGAGGGATTTGTGTGCACGCTGGAGGGGGGCCTGGGCCTGGGCCTGGGCCTGGGCCTGACTTGCAATAGCCAGGAATCTTGGGCAAGCCTCTTATTCTCTGCGTGCCCTGGTTTTCTTACCTGATTGAGGGTATTGTCAATAACATCAGCGTGTCAGGGTTCCACAAAGAACAAATCTGAGAACAATGATTATGTTTTTAGAAGCTGAATATTGCACAAAATTGTATTAAACACTTCTGGTGGAGGGGATTTCAAGAGTAAAAGAGTTAGACCGCCGGGTGCTGTGGCGCACGCCTGTAATCCCAGCGGCTCAGGAGGCGGAGGAGGGAGGATCGCAAGTTCGAGACCAGAGGCAGTCTGCGTAATTTAGCGAGACCCTGTCTCAAAAAGTCAAAAAAATGGGCTGGGGGTGCAGCTCAGTGGTCCAGCACTTGCAGAGCATGCAAGTGCGAGGCCCTGGGTCCAACCCCCAGTACCACACACACACACACACACACACACACACACACACAGAAGTAAAAGAGTTAGGATGTGAACAGTTCTTTAAAACATTTCAGAAACCACGAGAAGAACAATCTAGAAGCGTTTTTACAGCTTATTAGTCCTAGCTACCTTTGCAGCTGACACTTGTGCGCCTTATGGAAGGAAGCACGGAAAAACTGATTCATCCAAGGGTCACATGACTGGTCAGAAACAGAACCCACATCTCTTGTTTCCCAAGCGGGTGCTTTTTCCTTCCGCTGGCTTGGGGTATTTTCCAATGTCGTGTTCAAGATCGCCTGAAGAAAGAGCCAGCAAAGTCACCGGCTAGCTGTTTCTTTTGCAGTTTTTTGTCCTGGAAAACTCCCTCTGATTTCTAATGTTCTATTCCTACATAACCCTAATGAATTTCTAAACCAAAAGGGTTACCTGTTAAGGATGGTCTAGACTAGTTACAATGTGGATACATTTTTAAAAAATAAATGCAGTGGGAGTCGTGATTAGAATTCAACCAGCCTGATGAGAACCAGCCGCAGAAAACACCTCTACAGACCTGCTCTGAATGTCTGAAACTCAACGCCCTGAAATCCAGGCGCAGCTAAGAACTGAAACATCTGCGAGTCCATCTTCCCCAGCAGCAGCGAGCTCATCACAGTTCTCCAGGTAGGGAAGCTTGGAATCACTTTTCTTTCTCTTTGACACTGTGGTAAGGTCTCGTCTGGGTTTCTTTGGCGGCAGAGTTGAAGACCAGCTCACCTTCACCAGCTCCCTGGCGTCTCATAGGACGCCTGATGCCTCTCACATCAGAGGTCTTCCAGGCTGTTCATTGAATGTCCCTGTGTGAAAGCTATTTTGAGAAACTTTTCCAAAACTCACGTCCAGCTTCCACAGGGTCCCAAGGACAGAATCATTCTCTACCTCTTTTCACACTTGAAATCATGCACTAGGAAAAGGCACAGTAATCCACCTCATTGCCAGTTGGGCTATAGATTGATGGCCCTGAAGAAGTCAGATCCCCAAAGAACACAAAGAATAGAATCTCCTTGGTTGCCAGGACTACACGCTTCATGGGAAATATTTCCATTGTAAGTCACTAGACATTTCTACACCAGTTGCACGTTTGCTGTTCTAACCTGTGGCTATGTCCATTTATCCCCATCTTGCAGTTGACCTTGTGCCATTTACTTGGCTTATGTTAACATTCCTTATTGGTAATGTAGTTCTTGGATGAGTATTTTCTGAAATAGTCAAATAATCAAGCGCAAATTGACTTAGCATGGTGAGTGCTGCACCCAGCAGAGGTGCAGAGTATTAAAAAGTGACCCAGTTGACATCTTAAATAGGCTCTGTCTATGTCAAACTGGGGCTGGGGAAGTAAGTTGTTGTTGTTGTTAGGCGCCATCGAGTCTGTATCTGACTCATAGCGACCCTCATAGGGTTTTCAATGGCTGACTGTTTCAGGATTGCCTTGGGAGTGGATTGCCAGGTCCTTCTCCCATTTTTGCAGTGCTGGGAATCGAACTTGGGACCTCAGAGACTGCAGAGCCGCGCTCTACCAACTGAGCTAAATCCCAGCCCGGGGAAGTAAGAGTTCTCATCTACATCAAACTAATTTATTCCTTACCTGGATTCTTTGTATAAGAAGAACAGAGGTGGGAACAGTGGCTCGATCCATTCAACTTTTCACCTGGGAACTGTGACCAAAAAGAGAAAGGTTTGAGCCTGATACCATAGTACACGCCTGTGACTCAGTGACGCAGGAGTCTGAGCCAGGAGGATTGTGAGTTTCAGGCACATTGCCAGGCTGTTCAACTTAGCGAGACCCTGCCTCAAAATAAAAAATTAAAAAGAGGCTGGAGAGCAGCTCATTAGTAGAGCATTTGCCTAGCATGCATGAGGCCCTGGGTTCAACCCCTAAGCAATGCAAAGCAAAAAACAACAAAAACATTAAAAAACAAAAACAAGCAAGAAGCGCCTAACCCTTTGAAGAGGGGCATCTTGGCTGACAGTAATTGGAAGAGAGAGAGTTCTGGCAAGGGGCTGTACATCTGCTAAGCTCTGGATTCATTTGTTCGTCTGTTCACTCACCTGAAAAGTTGTTGTTGTTGTTGTTGTTGTTGTTGTTAGGTGCCATCGAGTCTGTATCTGACTCACAGCGACCCTCATAGGATTTTCAATGGCTGTTTCGGGATTGCCTTGGGAGTGGGTTGCCACGTCCGTCTCCCATTTTTGCAGTGCTGGGAATCGAACTTGGGACCTCAGAGACTGCAGAGTGGTGCTCTACCAACTGAGCTAAACCCCAGCCCCTCACCTGAAAAGTAGAGAGATGGAATCAGCTGGCCAGATGAAAGTCCCAGCATCATCCAATACAAACGCAGGAAGAGTCAAGTTCTAGGTTGCATAAAAAAAAAAAAAAAAAAATGCATTCTCTTTGTCAAAGAGAAAAGTTCCTATTGTTTTAAGTTACATCTGACATGGACTCTAACTTTATTGGCTCAATCAAAATGAAAACGTGTTACATGACGTGGAAATCCTGCCAGGGCAGCTCAATCAGCAGCTCTGTATTGTGAAGAGCACAGGTCCCTTCTGCACTTTCCCTTTGCCCACACATCAACTTTGCCCTCAGCCTGGTCCCCTTCAAGGCTCACTACTTACTGTAGGAAAGAGTGGCCCGTTGCCTCTCATATCTTTTTGTAAAGGACACCAGGTCTAGAAGCCCGAAGCAGACTTCTACTCCAGCTGCAGTGGCTAAAACTCAGCCACATGCCCGCCCTTAAACTCCACACTGGCAATGGAAATGACATTGTTAGGCTTGGTTTAGTCTGATCAAAACTTACCTTTAAGTCATGTTTTCTAAGAAGCAGATATCTAAATAAATGAATTCATGTCTGCAAAGAATAGTATTGAGTAGGTAGCCCATGGTGGAGTATGTGTTCTTACTATTTTTAAGTTTTAGAATAAAGAGGTCAATCCTGTAAGCTTATTCCAAGTGTTTAGGGGGTGTGGGTTTGGTTTTGGCAGTAATCGGGGGTTCAACCCAGGGCCTCACACATATTTTGTAACCATTCGACCACTGGGCTGTACCCAAGCCCCTGTTTTATTTTTTATCTTGAGACAAGGTCTTGCTAAATTACACAGGCTGCTTCTGGCCATGAACTTGAGATCCTCCTGCGGGGTCCCTGGGATTATGGGCCAGGCACGACCAAAGCTAGCCCCACGTGTTAGTTTTTAAAGCCACTTCTCAACAGCCGGGAGTGGTGGCGCATGCCTGTAATCCCAGCGGCTCAGGAGGCAGGGTCAGGAGGATCGCAAATTTGAGACCAGAGGAAGTCTGCGTAACTTAGCAAGACCCTGTCTCAAAAAAGTAAAAAAAAAAATGGGCTGAGGGTGCAGCTCAGTGGTCCAGCACTTGCAGAGCATGTAAGCACGAGGCCCTGGGTTCAACCCCCAGTACCACACACACAAAAAGGCCACTTCTCTGGGTTCCATTAAGGGTTCAGCTCAACCTCTTGTACCTTCTCGACCTCCGCCCACAGTCTCTGTGATGCCTGTTCACATTCAAACTGGGGAGCTGGCATCTGCCAATGTCTGCAAGCATAAGGGAAAAGTTCAAGTACTTCCCCAAGACTATAATGTGAATAATCGAAGAAGCGTTTCAACAAGAATTGCAATCTAACCATTTCCCAATAGCTTCGAGCATCTCATCGAAGCCCTGAGCAATCTGTTCCCCACAGAAAGCTGTTTCCTTGTAACTATGCTCATCAGACGTGCCTTCTTTTTTGGAGAGCTCTGTTCTTATTAAAACACCGTCTGTGGTCTTCATTTGTTCAAATTTGCACTCTCTAGCCCCTGGCACACCGGGGGTACTACTTATCAAATGGCAATTAATAGTCGTTGCTAAAGGTTGTGGGGTTTCCTGTAGGGATGAGGTGTTTCTGGCTATGAACCTACAAGGTGTAGGAAACCGAGTGTCAAGACATGTTCATTGATTAACTGGGGAAATTAACTTTTCCCCACTTCTAAAGAGGATGCAACACTGAAAATACAGATGTGACTGTGCTACAGTTTGTCTTCAAAAGGAAACTGCTTTCTTCCCTTTAAAATTTTGCATAAAGCCAACATCTCTCTCCTAGACTTAGCCATATCTTTGAGCAGAAGCTGAAGTCTTTCTTTTATTATTGTAAATACCATCTCGTAAATCTAAAACTAAAGGGAAACAGAGAACTAAAAGCTCAGTGATATTTAAATCAGCAAAAGGTAGACCACATGCTCAGCTGCGTTCACATTTGGTTAAAATGATGTGCTTTAAAAACCAATTAGTAGAACGCATTATGCATGGACATAAATACTCTGTTACTAACACACCTGCCGGAGAAGACATCCCCCAGTAAGGAGCCACCAGGAGTAGCCATGATTGAAACCAGCCGATTCTGAAGCTACCTGTTCAGGCATCACTAGCAAAAGTGGGTTGGGCTTCACCACTGAGGATATAATGGTAGCTTGGTCTCATATTCCATCCTGAAGTATCCAACTCTAATTCTGACAATGTAGCTACTGCCTCTGTGGTTTGTGGTTGCTGCTCAAAATGTGGTCTAAGAGCCAGCAGCATTAGTATCACCTGGGAGCCTGAAGGACAGGCAGAATCTTAGATCACATGCATAATTGAATGCATATATATGCATACACGAACACACACCTCCCATCCCATTCCAAGCCATCTCTCTACTCCCAACATTGTTGTTGTCGTTGTTAGGTGCCGTCAAGTCGGTATCCGACTCATAGCGACCCACGTAGGGTTTTCAATGGCTGTTTCAGGATTGCCTTGGGAGTGGATTGCCAGGCCCTTCTCCCAACATACTGAGTCATAATTCACCTTATGGCAAGATCCATGGGTATTTATGTGCATTAAAGATTGAGAGGCACTGATCTATATCACTCTAAAAGTCACTTTTCTTCAGTGTCCCTCATTTTATTGGGCTACATCACAAAAGACACATCATTCCAATGATTGTTTATCAGTACACAAAACACAGAGAGAGGAAATTTTCCCCAAGGAGGAACAGACTGAATAGTATTAACAGTGCTTTAAACTGTAATGAATTCCCAGTCTAATTCACTATGAGGTTTCAATTTATACCACATTTAGAGTACTCCAGGTTCAAGTAATCACTGCAGTAATTAGCTTACTTCCAGTCCTCCAAAATAAACCCACTAATTTTTGCAATCAGCCTTCATTTGGTTAATCACCAGTTTAATTGATTTAATTAGTTTGATCTGCAAAATTAGTCAAGTGTAAATACTGTTTTGTAAACAGAGTTTAGCTCCAAGCTGTAAGATAGGGAATTCTAATTCAAACCTAGAGTTAAGAACAAACGTACACATACCAGATTTTGTCATGGAATACAGCAGTTCCAAGTTTTCAAGACAGAGGGCTGTGAATGTGCCCGTGAATGTCTGGGAACTGTGTAATTGTAATTATAATATTGACTAAACTCAGTCTCTTTGTCAACCAACTCAAACATTATACCATCAGTGTGTTTTGAAACTATAAAAAGAGTTGTCATTTCTTTTCCTAAACGACCTGACACAAATAACTCCAATGGTGAGAGAGTTATCCAGATTTGAATTTCATGTTATTTTTAATATTTCAAGTCTTGCTCACTAAAGGATATTCTAAACCTTTCCCGAAATGAATTTTAATACTGTAATTGAATTTTTGAAGAAGTCTGTGCAATGCAGAATATTTTACTTTTCACTTGGCTTCTAACACATGAATTTGACAAGATAAAAAAGTCTTCTTAAACATCTCCCAAATGAATTGATTCTGAATACTACGTTCAGTACATTCTCTGTAGAATACAACAGTCTTTCCATTTACAATCTCAGACTGGCGTACTATAAATGAGAGGAGGGTGAGGCAGAAGGGTTTCGAGGTGATTTTCTCAGATTCCTTCTCATAACTGAGCCACTTTCCATGCTAGCTCCTTGGAATTTTTCACACCTTAGCTTGATCTTTCTCTTATTCGGACTCTTTGGGATTCCTTTAGTTGTGCTATTGCCTGAAATATTTATAACCTGGTTTAAGAACTGCATTGGCAGAGTAGAGATATATATGGTTTATCAAACTGTTATGAAGAATGCAAAAGGCAAAAAATAACTGAACGACTAGATAACCAAAGTGGACTCCCAACCTTTTTTTTTTTCTTCTTCTGGTCATCCACAATTTTTACAATGAAGTGACCACTGAGACAGAGGCTAGGAACAGGAGTGTGTGAGTCACCTGTGAACTTAGGTCCTATTAACTGCCTTGTTGTTGTTGTTGTTGTTAGGTGCTGTCCAGTCGAGTCCGACTCATAGTGACCCTCATAGGGTTTTCAATGGCTGACTGTTTCGGGATTTCCCTGGGAGTGGATTGCCATGTCCTTCTCCCATTTTGCGGTGCTGGGAATCAAACTCAGGACCTCAGAGACTGCACAGCAGCACTCTACCAACTGAGCTAAATCCCAGCCCTCATTAACTGCCTAAACACTTTAAAATCTATTTATCATCTTAGAAAAAGGGAATGGTCTTAAGTGCTTCAAACACAAGGTTGAACTTCCCTGTAAAGTATACATTTATCAGGTCTACGAGCTTCAGGGAACTTTAACAATGTTTTCCTTTAGCTCATATTTTTTTCTGCACAGTCAGATGGTAAATGCTTTAGGCTCTGTGGGTCCTAAGGTCCCTGTGAGAACCATTCAACTCTGCAGTCATAGTCAATATGGAAATGAAGGGGTATGGTTGTATTCCAACAACACCTTCCTATGCATACTGAAAGTGGAGTTTCATACAATTTTCCCATGTCACAAAATATTAGTTTTCTTTTGATTTTTTCAACCACATTGTTGTTGTTTTTAGGTATACCGTCCAGTCGTGTGCAACTCGTAGGGATCGTCATAGGGTTTTCAGTGGCTGTTTTGGGATTGCCTCGGGAGTGGATTGCCACGTCCTTCTCCCACTGTCAACCACATAAAAGGGTTAAAATCATTCTTTTTTGGTTGGTTCGTTTTGGCTTTTTGTGGTGCTAGAGATCAAACCCAGGACTTCGCATAAGCTAGGTAAGTGCTCTGTCACTGAACTATGTCTCCAGCCCAAAACCTCACAGGCTATGATTTGTCCACAGTTTACCTGTCCCTATTTGAGCTATTACCAGACAGGTGGCTACTGAGCAGTGGCAGAGATGTTATTCCCAAATGCTCTACTTCAAAGAGCATTTCATTATCTGTCACTTACAATTTCATATCAATGTCACAATGATGGCTTCCTTCTTATAAAAGTGGCTTCACATACTAGATCCAAAAGTGACAGGGGGCACCTTGGCTTTAGACACTGGGGTTCAGCTGGTGTTAAAGGCAAAAGCCAAACATGGCGGCTGAAACAGGAAGATGGTGAGTTTTGGGCCAGCCTGGAGCACACACTGAATCTTGCCTCAAAAGAAAAAGAGCTGAAAGAGAGAGAGAGAGGGAGAGAGAGAGAGAGAGAGAGAGAGAGAGAGAGAGAGAGAGAGGGAGAGGGAGAGCGAGGCACACATATGAGGTCCCACCTGCCTCCTTAAGGGTCTCCAGGGCTGTTGGGACTCCTTTCCCTCCACTTCTAGTTGTCTTTCCCATTCATTTAAACCCTTCTGGGGACAGATTTCCCAATGAATTTATTCTAAATTATTTTTACTTTAATTTTGTTTCCCTTGAAGTAAAATATTGTGTTTTTAACAGTAGAATTAGTTGAAAAACAACAATATGATTCGTTCGTTCTTGTTCTTGCTTGGAATGATTCTAAGTCCTCAAATCATTTCTGGAAGTTTCTGCAGTTACACAATGTGCCGATGTTATTACTCATTTTCCACCATGCCTGACAAGGCAGCTAGAACCATCGCAAAAGGGGCTTGGTAATTAGGTTTCAATAAGCTCTTACGTTTCTACAAATTCCCCATAGGTAAAAGATAAGGAGCCTAAAATACACTCATTTCAAATCGTTCCATTAGTATTGCTAGAGAATTCCAACAGACAGAAGTCCCCTGTACCGTTCAATTACCGTTTTTAAATGAATCTTTTCTAACTTGTTTCATTTCAGCAGCCACGGCAGTGGTCTGGGAACTTCTAACTGCATTTTAGGGGAGGTCCTTCTAATCTGAGTTGCATCTGTGCCTCGCTGACCTTGAGACATTCTCACAAGCAGAAATGCTTTCTAGAGAACTGCGATTCCAAACAGCAGGGTTCTATGATCACGTCCTGGGCATCTTATACGTTTGTTGTTGTTGTTAGGTGCCCACACCCTCGGAGGGTTTTCTATCAACGGCAGTTTCAGGATTGCTTTGGGAGTGGACTGCCACGTCCTTCTGTTTTTGCAGTGCTGGGAATCAATCCCAGGTCCTCAGAGAGTGCAGAGCAGCGCTCTCCTGAGTTAAACTCCAGCCCTCTTCTACCAAAGGAGCTAAACCCCAGCTCTCTGCTAAGTTTAGGAGGCAGACATGAGTAAGTGGCAGCAGAACAGGCTAATTGCCAGAAAGCAGTACAAGAAAACGCTGTAAGGGTTGAAGCCCACCTCCATTCTTCAATGGTGCGCCGCTGCTGGAAAAGTCCCGAAGAAGAAAACAGAGCTAAGCAAAAGACAGAGCATAGAAAACAGAGCTAAGCGAAACAGCATTTCAGGTGCTGAGAAAGGCATTGCTCTTTCATCATTCCGCACTTGCTGGCACTTTCTAAAATGAAGCCTCACTGCTCCACCTTGGCACATTTAATTTGTCTGAAATCTCCCTCTTCTGGATTTGGACAATAAGAGCCTTTTCTTAACTTCATACTGAACTCAGGCCGAGGCAGTCAAAGAAGGAAACGAAATCAACGCTGACTGCTTTGAAAAATCTCTTCTTACTGTCTCGCTAGACATGCTCAGATCAAAGGTGTGCCATTGTTACGTCTTATTACATCGTATTCCTGGACATTTTAGGTATAACTAAACACCCATAAAACCTTCAAGTTATTTGTGCGTTCTCTACGTTTCCTAATGAGGAAAAGGATGTGAAATGTAGGTTTTAAGCATCTTGGGTATTTAACAATTCTCAGGGTATCTGTGTGACATTGGTAAGAGATTCTGTGGGGAAAGAAGAAAACTGCCTCATAGATGAACTTGCTCGCCTGGGAGTTCCAAGTGCAAACAGCAGGATTATTCAGAGTTTTAACTTTCTGCTGCAAGATGTCTCCAAATTATATGCCAGAGTGTATGTAGGTTAATTCTTCTATTTGGCCAAGCTACCCAGGGCCCTGCTAAATTCCTGAATGTTTTTACAGTCAGTAGACTTTTCAGATCTTGGGTGCTAATTTGTATCATTTGCAAAAACAACTGTGAAAGTGATTTGGTGCTTGCAGTGCAATTACCAGTAAAGAGGTTTTGGGGTATCTCATTAAACCGAGTCCCAGATGTTTTTGCCCTCGTGATTTGTGTTGATCTGTTCTTTGTCAGTTCTAATTATCAATCAAGATGAATGAATTAGTCACCCGCTCCGTAAAAAGCCTCTTTATGCATATGATCAAGACCCAAGCTAAAAGAGCCTTCAGAGATGTCTGGCTAACCTTGGAAAGGACCGTTTCCTCTGCTTGTGTAGATAGACAGTGGAGGGGTATTGCTGTCTTTTTATGGAATAGATATGCTGGGAGTACACATGTAATTTCTAGTAGGAGTGCATATGTGGAAAATAATAGGGATGGAGAAACGTATTCTCAGACTTCTGGACTGGCTATAATCTTTGTGTAATCTCTTCCTCATCTACTACAACATTTTTTCTTCGAGGTCTTTACATGTGTGAATAATATTACAGGCGAGGGGGGCGGGGCATCTCTAATCGCTGAGCTAGGAGAAAATCAGTGCCCTAGGAATCTGATTACAATATTTCAGTACGTGTGCCTCCCTTGGAGTTACCACTGGCCTGCTCTTAACAGGAATACCCACTACCCAGTGGGCACTCGGCAAACCTTGCACATTAGGGCACCTTGTGAATATGCATTAAAGTGGGGTCCCGGTTGCTTCTGCTCCCTGCTGCGTCCCAGCGAGCATGCTGGCTGGCGCTCTCTGAAGCAATGCTTGTGGGATCAGACTGGCACGATGCCACCACATATGAAATATGTGTCTCTTTGCATCGTTATTTCCAACGCTCTTGGGAACAGATTGGCCATCTAACAAAGCTTTTTTGAACTGGGAATTCAAATGGTACTGGATAGGCAGAAGATGTCTGTGTGGGAGGCAGAAGGAGGTGGACACAGCGCTAAGCAGCAGGTATAGTAATCTGTTAGCAAATTCCGATGCTTCCATTCATCCTCGCATAACATTACAAAGGGGGAGAGGAGTTTTGATTTGTGCACTTAACGGCAGGCAAACATCACCTATCCTGTCTGAAGGAAATGTGGCCGAAAAGTGTGTGTTGAAAAGGGAGAGATTAAGTCCCCTTCATCAAAGACATATGATAAGCATTTTCATTGTGTTCCTCTGTGTTTGTACACACACACACACACACACACACACACACACACACACAGAGCGTTGTACTGTCACGGCTGCCTCAATGTCCTGCATTGATTCAAAATGTTTACCTTCTGTGCTAATTTTGACTTTGGGGAAGAGCCAGAAGTCGCACGGTGCCAGATCTGATGAGGATACAGCGTATGTCTTTATTTGACAGAAATTGCTGTACCAGAAGCGATGTGTGACACGGAGCATTGTCATGACCGAGGACGAAACTAAAGACATGCAACAGGGCTTCTCGAGCTCCTTCAGAAAATGGCAAGAACGATGGAATAAATGTGTTCAAAGTCAGGTGGAGTATTCTGAGGGGAACGAATCGCAATATGGCCTGCAGCCGTAGCCCTGTGGCATCCGATTCTGTCAGATCTCAGAAGCTAAGCAGGGTCGAGCCTGGTTAGTACTTGGATGGGAGACCACCTGGGAACACCAGGTGCTGGAGGCTTGGGAGAAGGACCCGGCAAACCACTCCCAAAAATCAATCTGCCATTGAAACCCCTACGAACAGCAGAGAAGCACTGACAATAGTGTTTCTTCTGTTGTATGCCAGGTCACTATGAGTCGGATACCTACTCAACGGCCCCTAACAACAACAACAACAATGGCAATGTCTTCTACTGTAATAATTTTTTTACACTTAAATATTCTCCATGTTTTGGGGTCACGCCCTACACCATAACTGTTTGTAAAAGGCATGTTCTCCCGTTTTCTATGACAGTTGACAAAAAAATCTTTAATGGATAGAGAAGACTTGGCTGGGAAACTTAAATAGGAAGGGGGGAGGGGGGAAACATAGAGGAGCGTAAGGGGTAACCTATATGAATAATGCTTATCAAATTGCATATATGAAAATTGTCACAACGAAAATCATGTCAAGATGAATCACATTATGATGTACACTAAAAATTTCTAATAAAAAAAAATCTTTAATGTACACTAGCATAAAATTTTTAAATCACTCTTTTTAACAGTGGAAGGTAGCTCTGGAGGAATCTTGCACCCATGTAAGTACACCCTCAGTAGATAGTTGGATGTTAATTTGCCTTCAGGAATGAACGAAGCAGGCTAAATTTCCGCATGAGCTTGCTCATTGGTGAGCCAGTTTTTTGCCCGCAAAAGTGTATATTTGGTTTCAAACCAGCTGAGGGGGAAAGCCTTCCTTGAAGTTGGCAAGAGTCTCTGTGACTGCCCCAAACAGTGTCCTGTTTCCCAGCAAAGCAGGAGGGGAATGAAAATGCTCAGGCCATGTGCAGGTCGTATGTTCCTTTAAAAAGGCCAGGGAACTTTGGGAATGAGTGTCCAGAAGCCTTAAAAGGGTTTGTAGTTTGTACTCTTTCCCCCTGGGCTGGGATTTAGCTCAGTTGGTAGAGCACTGCACTGCAGTCTCTGAGGTCCTGAGTTCAATTCCCAGCACCACAAAAATGGGAGAAGGACCTGGCAGCCCACTCCCAAGGCAATCCCCAAACAGTCAGCCATTGAAAACCCTACGAGGGACGCTATGAGATACCGACTTGATGGCACCTAACAACAACTCTTTCCCCCGGTCTCTCCCTTCTAGGAACCTACTGCAAAGAAATTCACCTGAACATGTGTAAAGTGTTTGTTGCTGTTAGGTGCTGTCAAGTCAGATCCGACTCATAGAGACCCCATGTACAACAGAACAAAACACTCCCCAACGCTGTGCCATGCCCAGCACTGTGTCAGTGCTTCTCTGCTATTCATAGGGTTTTTGATGGCTGATTGTTTTTGGAGTGAGCTGCCAGGTCCTTTTCCAAGTTTTGCCTCAGAGAGCACAGAGCAGTACTCTGCCCACGGAGCTAAACCCTAGCCCTGAAAAGTGTTTAGGCATAAAGTACTAGTTATAACATTAATAATAATTAATAATTAATGAAGCTATTATATATCTAAAGGATTACCATGCATCCACTGGATATTTTACAACTATACAAATATGTGTATATATTACAATTATGAGTACATTAATATGTTCATTGTTATATTAATATTATACAATTACCTTAAATATATTTACAAATTTGTTTTAGCATAAGGAAATATGTATATTACAATGTTACCTTTAAGTTGCATCTTTAGTAATTAGGGGAATGCACTCTCTAGTACATTACGGGAAAATACACTTTATAGAAAGGAAAAGCCTGGAAGTCACTAGACCAATAAGCTCACAGTCCTTGTCTCTAGGTGTGGAACCGTGGGTGAATTTCCCCACTTCCTTCTACTTTTTCTGTAGCACAAGTGGCGATGCTAATGTGGAAATGAAGTTTCATTTTGAAAATAAGCGGATGAGGACATTTGCCACTGTTGTCGGGGTGGTCAGCAGACCCAGGAGAGAAGTTCTGGTTTATTATTTGGCAGTCCTGCACGGATCGCAGCCCTTCGAGGGCGGGAATTGGATTTGCGCTTGGCAGCCGGGACAGCCTGGTGTCGCAGCTCTGTGAAATCTCCCTTCCGTTTCTAACTCTGAATTAGTGACCCTCCAGGGGTCGCTCTGCAGTGCTAGGACATAGAGCAGTGCCGGTGAGGAATGGACAGGTAGGGAGCTGGCTGGGAGCGAGGCCAAGCAGGGGGACCAGGGGAAAGCTCTGGGGGGAGGCTCAAGGAGAAAGCAGCTATTGTCAGACCTGAATCCAAACCTGACACGTTGGCGGGGCGCGGCGGCTCACGCTTGTAATCCCAGCGACTCTGGAGGCAGAGGCAGGAGGATCGCCAGTTCGAGGTCAGAGGCAGCCTGCATAATTTAGGGAGACGCTGTCTCAAGGTTAAAAAAAAAAAATTAAAAGTGGGGGCTGGTGGTGCAGCTAAGTGGTAGAGCGCTTGCAAAGTATGTGCGATGCCCTGGCTTTAGCCCCTCAGGACTGTAAAACAAACAGACCTAATAAACTAACTTGAGAAGGTGGAGGTTTTGGATTTCTTACATTTCTTTTGCCCATTTCCTTTTGGCTTTCCCTTGGCACCTGATCACTGCCTCGTGCCACTGTCTGTGCTGTAACCAGAGAGTCGAGGCAAGACAGGGGTGGCCCAGCAACCCAAGCAGAGCTCAGGGGTGGAAAAAGCAAACCAACTACGCTTGTTGTTGTTGTTGTTAGGTGCCGTTGAGTCGGTATCCGACTCATAGTGCCCCTCATAGGGTTTTCAATGGCTGACCATTTCGGGATTGCCTTGGGAGTGGGTTGCCACGTCCTTCTCCCATTTTTGGGGTGCTGGGAATTGAACTCAGGACCTCAGAGACTGCAGTGCAGCGCTCTACCAACTGAGCTAAATCCCAGCCCCAACTATGCTTAGTCCCCACTTATTCTTTGGGAGAAGCCAACTGACTGCTTCTTATGGCTTCATTTGGTCAAGGCCGAAAGACCATTTTAAGACATCTTTTAAGTCACTTTTTAATTTATACTTAAAATCACACAGCCATATTGTGTTAGAAAAAAAAAATGCACTCTTAACTCAAAGCCTGAATTTCAACCTAAGCATGTGTCAAATTTGTACAAGTCAGCCCTTCAATTCCTTGATAGAATGTCCTGAAGATAATGTCATCAAAAGATGGGTTCTTGGTTGACACTTTGGGATATCACCTGTTCTAACCATTCCTCTTTTTCCTGTCATGACCTTGACTCACGAAGGGTCCCTCCTCTATCAGTACAACTTTTCTATCTCCCCTTGCCCAAGTTAATTTCTAACTAGTTCTCTACAGTTTTTTGCTTGTCACCTGTCAGAGTGGCAGTGACATATTGTGTGTTTCTATCCATATTCTATCCAATATGGATAGAAACACACAATATGGAAGACCAGGAGACTCTCTGATCCGCAGTCAGCTCTGTTCCTCCCAACCTCGGATAAGAAAGAAGTTCGCAGTAAGGAAACACATCAAAGCAGTACAAAGACAGTGTTTGGGGCTGGTGATGATTTAAGCTTTGCAGAAAGTTTATTTGTTTGTTTGTTTTCCAGAACAGAAAACATCAATAATCAGGGGATACTTATTTTTATTTTATACAACAAATCACTGTCACTACAAAAATCTATGCTTTTTCCATTAAGGAAATTTAGATGTTCCAGCGTTCAAAAGAAGAAAAAGGAATTTTAAAAGAAAACTACGTGACTCCACAGTTCACCAACTGCTGCATTTCCGACTACAGATGGCAGCTCGTTGTGAAGCCTTAACTTAGCATTTGGCAAGAGGCGAGAGCTAATTTCGGAAGCACTTACAGGGGAACAGTCTTAGAACCAGTCATCATGGTACAATTAATCCTCCATTTGTAATTGAGAGAACCTCCCAAAGAAGCCACTCACTGATGGATTTCAAATAAGCAGCCTTCAGACCTATGAGGAAAAATGGCTAATTACAAGCTAAGGGGAAAAAGAAGGTGAGGGAAGAAAAGAAGTTGGGTCTATAGGCTTTGACTGGGGAGTCCCTAAAATCCCTAGTGGCCAGGAGGCTGTGCGGCCACACACAGCCAGGAGAGCCACAAGCAGAGGAATGTCACAGGAGGCCAGCATGGGGAGTGCCACAACTCATGCCACTGTCCACCTATCGTGGAAAAAGCTCTGGACTGAAAATGGACAAGGACCTGGTGTCATGGTTTCCCCCAGCCTAAAAAGTACTTAGGCTTCAGGGAAAGGGCTGAGGCAGGGATCAAAGAGAAGGGGTTCTGCTTGCCCACGGGGGCCCCAGCAAGTCCATTCGCTTGGGCAGTCAGGCTCCCGAGCAGCCGGCACATTACCCAGTGGTTGCAGCTCTGAAGTCTCCCAAGGAACACCACACCCACGTGGATGCTCTGGCCAGGCGCAGACCACCTTCCCATGACCTCTTAGAAGCAGCTCTTCTGGCAGCCGAGGCAGAGGACGAAACTCCAGTTCCTCTTTCCGTGTCCCAGCAGAGTTGAGGAGTCTGCTGTCGCTCCTGGCTTAGGGGCAAAGAGAGGACATTTCCCAGTCATAGCAATGTGCTCAAGAGTGATGGTCTTAACGCCAGGCTCGGTGGCGCACGCCTGTAATCCCAGTGGCTGAAGAGGCGGAGGCAGGAGGACTGCAGGTTTGAGACCAGAGGCGGTCTGTGTAACTTAGCAAGACCGTGTCTTAAAAAGTAAAAAAATGGGCTGGGTGTGCAGCTCAGTGGTGTAGTACTTGCAAAGCATGCAAGTGCGAGGCCCTGGGTTCAACCCCCAGTACCACACACACACACACACACACACACACACACACACACACACACAAAAGAGTGATGGTCTTGCTACTGGCAGAGCCACTTCTTCCTCTTTTGCTTTGCCAATGGCTGCAGCCATGGTGGCCTTATTAGGGAAGACTTGGACAGATCATTCACCCCTGCAGTGGCCACAAGGTAGAGGACTGCACGATCTGATTGCCTGGGGCATCTGTAGAAGACCCAGAGCAATATCCAGAGCTCCAGAAATGGACCTGAAGCCGTCTTTTTCCTGTTTTTGGAAAACACAACAACAACAACAAACTCCAAAGACCTTCTCTCTACCCAAGTATCCCATTCTGCTCAGGGATACCCACTCTCAAAGCAAAGACAAAAATGTCTCTTGTTGCAGCCTTGGGATCTATGAAGGACTGAGCTTGGCCAGTGTGCTGTGGCCCCTTGGTACTTGCTTCTCAGATCAGAGTCCTGGTTTCCCTGGGGATGGGGCTCCCCACTCCCAGCCAGGAATAGGTCAGACTCATCCTCACCAGGGTTCCCTGTTTCCTCGGCACCACAACTGTTTCAGGGGTAAGCACACAATCCAGGCGGCACCAGATGGTCTCCATGGCACCTTCCCATGCAGACGCTAGGAAAAAGAGGGAATCCTTTTGGCTGGAGGCAAGAGATAAAAAGACTGGGAAAGAGACCTGCTGGGAGCCACGTGGAGTGTCCTGGCCAAGAGAGGTGGCAATCCTAAGGAATAGACATGAGGCACGGAGGCAAACAAAACCGTTGAGAACTGGGATTCTCCTCTGCCTGACGCTGGTGACTTTATTCTTCGACTTCTCAGGTTCTTCAGCCAACACACTCCTTTTGTTCAAACTAGTTTGAGTTGAGTTCTGTCATTTGTAACGTGGAGACCCCAGGCTGACAGCAGAGTGAGAATGGGGTCCACCTCAGAGTTTGCATCAAGCCCAATCTGTGTAGGTACACAACCCCCTGGGCCATATATTCCTATAGCAGCCATCCTAGGCGGATAAGGGGCATGGTGGGTAGGGAGGCTTTGGCAAATTTTCTTGTTCGGTAATTTGGGCTTAGGAAAAGCAGATCTTCCGACAGACTGTGTGGTCTCTGATGGCAAGAACCACATTTATCTGGTGTGTTTAGTTTTCCCAGAACCTAGTAGATGCTCAGAAATTTGGCTGAGTTTGTTTTACCTCTGATCGGCAACATCATGGTATGGGAGAGGATGAAACTACAATAAATGTACTTATTTTTACTGAATTTCTCCCGTGAAAAGGTTTTCCAGAATTCAGGGGCATTCTTAGGTTAGCGCCCTCTGAAAGCAAATTCTATAGCAGGGACTTGGGTACACGGAGTTTGTTTGGGAGAAGAGAGTGGAAAGAGAGAAGAGTTGTGCTAGTTACCGCTGTGGGCAACTGGGCTCCAGCCCATCACAGGACCTTCTGAGTAGCCATATAGGGTGAGCCTCAGAAATGCACCACCCTAAGACAGGTGGCTGGGCCTTTGCCCATGATGTATGATCCACAGTGATTGGGGAGTGCCTTCCTCAGTATTAACCTCTATTCCCCAACACATACATACAATTTACCCATGCATGGTTGACCAGCCTTCTGCACACTATAGAACACTGAGCAGAAACTCCGCCATATACAAGGTATGTGTATTGGAGAGGCTACCACAGCTGTGGGAAGCCAGACAACCCAGGCACCATGACATGGCGAGTGAGTAACAGCTATAGGTGGTCGATATACCTAATCACATCTAGAATTCATAGGAATTCATAGCTGCCTGGGCTGCGATTTAGCTCAGTTGGTAGAGCACTGCGCTGCAGTCTCTGAGGTCCCGAGTTCAATTCCCAGCACCACAAAAATGGGAGAGGGACCTGGCAATCCACTCCCAAGGCAATCCCCAAACAATCAGCCATTGAAAACCCTATGAGGGTCGCTATGATTCGGATACCGACTCAACGGCAACTAACAACAAAAACAAACAGCTGCCTAGGAAGCTAGATGGACTTATTGGTGGTATTCTTGAAAGACAGACATTCAGATCTTTCATGGCCCCAAAAAGGCCACTGATACTGTCTTCTTGGCCTGGTTCAGGTTCCACAGTAAATCTGGGAAATGTCCACATGAGCAAGTGTGACGGTGCATTTATTCACTTGCCCAAACAGCACCTGGCCACAAGGACTCTGTCAGGTGTGGCTCATTATAGAAAACAGTTCTTAGCACATAGCATGTGTTGACTAAATATTTATTAAATGGATTAAAAAAATATGAATTGTAAAGGAAGTATTGCTTGAAGAGTATGTATTATTTCTAAATGACCTTGGGTGACCTGGTCTGTTTATACTACATTATTGCTCTGAGCCTGGATCTTTAAGGCCTGAGCTTTATGAACATTCCATGCCATTTGAATAGGACCAATCATAAGGACCACAGGAGTTCAAAACAGAGAATAGTAAGTTCCTGACGACGCAGGAAGGTAGTGTTTGGGTGGAACCTGAACTGAAGCTGAAGTATGGAGGAGGGGACAGGAAAGGGGGAACTTACACAGGAGAAGTGTCAATCAGAAACCACACATAGTGACAATGCCCTCTTGAAGATAAACGGGGCCCAGTGAGAAGAAAATGCTAGGAAAAAAATCACTGGGAACTTCTTTCCTCTACTTCACATTTGTGTCAATGCTTTTTAATCCCAGAGAGAAGCAGTATAGGAAGGGAATGTCCGTTCATCCAATCAACAAACATTTGAAACGATTATGCATCAGGCATATGCTTCTTTGTGTGTGTGTGTGTGTGTGTGTGGTGCTGCTTGGGGGTTGAACCCAGGGCCTCACACCTGCATGCTCAGCAAGTGCTGGACCACTGAGCTGCACCCCCAGCCCATTTTTTCACTTTTTGAGACAGGGTCTCACTAAGTTATGCAGACCGCTTCTGGTCTTGAACTTGCAATCCTCCTGCCTCCGCCTCCTGAGTCGCTGGGATTACAGGCGTGTGCTGCCATGCCCGGCTTAGGCATATACTTCTGATAGTGCAGTGGTAAGCAAAATAGACCCAGTCTCTGTCCTTAAGGAGCTTACAGTCTGGTGGCTGTTAGAGAGAGACACACAAAACACAATCAGGTAAACAAGTATAATAATAAATTGTTATGGCGGCTGCATAGGAAGTTTTAAGACTGTAAGAAAGTATAAGAGGGAACTATTTGTTTTTCCTTTGGTTCTTTGAGCCAGACTCTCTACCTGGCCTTAAACTTGCAATCCTCCCACCTCAGCTTCCAGAGTGCTGGATAAGAGGTGTGTACCACCACAGACAGATGGGGACTTACTTTTGAATGAGAGTTCAGGAAAGATCTCTGAGGAAGAGCCATGTATATTGCAGTGTAAATCATTAAGTCTAAAACAGGACACAGGCCAAGAGGAAGGGGATTCAAGGTGTATGGAACAGCATATGCAAAGCCCTGAGGAGAGAAGAATTTGGCAGGTTTAACAAACAGAAGGTCTGGGATTTAGCTCAGTTGGTAGAGCACTGCGCTGCATTCTCTGAGGTCCTGAGTTCAATTCCCAGCACCGAAAAAATGGGAGAAGGACGTGGCAATCCACTCCCAAGGCAATCCCGAAACAATCACCCATTGAAACCCCTATGAGGGTCGCTATGAGTCGGATACTGACTCTATGGCACCTAACCACAACAACAACAACAAACTGAAAGGGGGCCAGTGAGGCTGGGGTAGAGGGAGTGAAGGAGTGTAGAAGATAAAAATCAAAAACATCTGGGACCAGAAGAGCGCGTGGCCTTGGAGGCCATACTGAAGATTCTGGATTTTGTCCTAAAAGAAGTGGGACGCCATTGAAGAACTTTGTGTAGGGAAATCCAGTGCCCTTGACTGGCTGCTTGGCTTGAAAGTGAGCTGGGGAGGAAGCAGAGGGGTCAGTGATGAGCTGTTGCCATCATTCTGGTCCTGTGGCTAGAACTAGAGTTGGGGCCGGGAGGATGGAAGAGAGTGGGTGTGTTAGAGGGTTGGGTGTTGAAACAGCCCAACTTGCTGGACGTTGAAATGAGGAAGTGGAAGGATGCTCGAACAGCTCCTAGATTTCTGGTGCAGGCAAGGACAGGGTGGAGCTGTCAATCACTGAAGGGGAAAGAGAGCGGGTGGGTAGGAGAAGGGTGGAGAGGAAGAGTTCTGCTTGGACATTCTAAGTCTGAGATGCACGAGAGATGACAGGTGGGCATGTCTCGTTATGTGAGCCACAACAGCCTGGTAGACAAGTCAGAAAAGGAAGCAAATTCCCCCACTAGGAGACTTTTGGCAGTTTCATGTTTATATCTATTATTTGTTGGTTCTGTGGGCATGGGGAAATGCTGTAGCTTTCTAGCGACAAAGAATTCTTACAAAAATGATGGTGTCCCGTTTTTATAAATGGGTTTGATTTCATATTGGTGTGCATTTGACATCGGGCTCAGCCTACTCTTTCTAGTTGTTGTTGTTGTTAGGTGCCATTGAGTCTTGTACGGCTCATAGCGACCCTCATAGGGTTTTCAATGGCAGACTGTTTCGGGATTGCCTTGGGAGTGAATTGCCACATCCTTCTCCCATTCTTGCAGTGCTGGGAATCAAACTCTGGACCTCAGAGACTGCAGAGCGGCGCTCTACCAACTGAGCTAACTCCCAGCCCACTCTTTCTAGTAGCTCCACTTATATTGCACGTCCTTTAAACATAACTAAACATGATGTCTGCAGCTGTAGCCCTGTGGCTTCTGATCCCGTCAGATCTCGGAAGCTAAGCAGGGTCGGGCCTGGTTAGTACTCAGATGGGAGACCGCCTGGGAACACCAGGTGCTGTAAGCTTGGGAGAAGGACCTGACAACCCACTCCCAAAAATCAACCTGCCATTGAAAACCCTATGAACAGCAGAGAAGCACTGACAGTAGTGTTTCCCCTGTTGTATGCAGGGTCACTATGAGTCGGATGCCGACTCTGATGTCTTTTTGATTCCCCTAAGCAGACGTTTGACATCCAGTTCATTCTCCTTGGATCCCCACTGAGTTTCTAGTGTTGAGATACTCATGAACACACTGATACAAATAAAATACTCAACACAATAGCAGCTATCGGTAGACAGTCAGATAATGAATGATTTTTACCCTTTTTTTCTGAAATTTTCAGGTGTTTGGGTTAAAAACCTCCCTCATGTATTAATTTTATGATATTATCTTGAGGGAGCCTGCAGCCATTCGACTGTGGCATCCAATCCCTTCAGATCTCGGAAGCTAAGCAGGGTTGGGTCTGGGTAGTACTTCAATGGGAAACCGTCTGCGAACACCAAAGTGCTATAGACTTGGGAGAAGGACCCGGCAACCCACTCCTAAAAGCCAATCAGCCACTGAAAACCCTATGAATAGCAGAGAAACACCGACAATAGTGTTTCAACTGTTGTACGTAGGGTTGCTATGAGTTGGACACGGACTTGATGGCACCTAACAACATGTGATCCATCTTGCAAAATGATGATCACACACTGAGCATGGTGTGATGAAAGCAGAGCTGGACTTAAGAAAACTGCACCCTCCCCTCGGCCTGTCATTAAACACACATGTGGCATTAGAAAAGTCACGTGAACATCTAAAACCATCTTTTCATTCTGTTCCATTAAGCCATCTCAAAGTCTCCTTGATTTCTAAAGGTGTATGGCTATATTTGTCTTTATTTAACTGTAACATTTAACTGCTATACTTTATTGGGTGCATCTGTAGGACCTCAGATGTATACCAAAAAGGTCAGTAGTTAACAAAGAAGAGAACTGATCTACTCAGGATGTTATATAAATCTTTAAAACATTTTTGAGACTCTAAGTTAAAAGTCACCACAAGAGCAGGGGCTAAGAAAGGGTTATCAGGGTGGGGGGTGACCATGATCAAAGCACACCATATGCGTGTATGGAAACATCATAATGAAGCCCCTCACTTTTTAAAATTAATACATACTAAAAAACGTCAGGGCTGGGATTTAGCTCAGTTGGTAGAGCGCTGCACTGCAGTCTCTGAGGTCCCGAGTTCAATTCCCAGCACCACAGAAAATGGGAGAAGGACCTGGCAATCCACTCCCAAGGCAATCCCAGAACAGTCAGCCATTGAAAACCCTATGAGGGTCACTATGAGTTGGATACCGACTCCATGGCACCTAACAACAACAACAACAACAACAAAAATGTCAGCACAAAATAGCAAAAGTGTAGGGAGGGAAAGCAGTATTTTCATATTATTGGAGGGTGGGTAAATGAGTGCAGTCCTTTTTGAGGACAATTGCCAATTTCTATAAAAATCTGAATCTATTTCTAAGAATTTATACTGTGCCTGTAGAGACATCCTGCAGCTGTTATGTGTCTGTGTGCACAAAGAAGTGAATAGAGAGATACTCTTTACAACACTGAACACAACTGCAAATGATTAAAAGCATCAGAAATGTCTACCAAGTGGGGTTTGGTTAAATAAGGGGAGGTATGCCCACACTACTTAATACTATATACGGCTGTTAAGAAAATGAAGGGCTGAGGATGTAACTCATTGGTAGAGCACTAGCCTAGTATGTGCAAGGTCCTGAGTTTGAGCCCCAGCACTGTAAAAAACAAATGAATAAATAAATAAATAAGACAGATGACATGTACTAATGTTGCTTGTTATTGTTAGGTGCCATCAAGTCAGGTCCAACGCATAGCAACCCTATGTACAACAGATGAAACAAACACTCCCCAACACTGTGCCATGCCCGGCACTATGTAAGTGCTTTTCTGCCATTTATAGGGTTTTCAATGGCTGGTTGTTTGCTGGGAGTGGGTTGCTGGGTCCTTCTCCCAAGCCTACAGTGCCTGGTCTCCGCAGGTGGTCTCCATCCAAGTACTAACCAGACCTGACCCTGTTTAGCTTCCGAGATCTGATGGGATCAGATGCCAGGGTGGTATAGCTGCAATGTCTTGCTCTGTAGCCAAGACTAGCCTTGAACTCATCATCCTCCTGCCTCAGCCTCTCACGTGCTGGGAATACAGGTGTGCACCTGGTTTATTGTTAATTTTTTAGATCTTGCACAGTGTGGTAGTATTCTATAGCTTGTGGGACATACGGTCCATGCTGGTATATATGTGCAATGCCTCTCCAAGGATAGCCACCTCTGCAGAGAGATGCAGGGACAGAATGAAAGAGACACTATCTGTTTAGTAGCCTTTTAATTAGTAATACGCATGTATTACTGATTGGATAATTGGAGGAAGGATGATTGGATGAATGGAAAGATGAATGGATGAAGATATATAGATATAAAGATATAGATATAGATATATAATAATGTCAACAAAGAACTATCATTGTTACATGAAAGAGTAAGAAACAGCCTGCTCAGCCTATACATACAATCCTCAATCAAGAACCCATTTATTCAATACAATCAATACGTATCTTTTGAATGAGCAGGAAAAATAGTGATAACAGCTCCCTATGAGTGTTTTTGGGAGAAGGACCCGGCAACCCACTCCCTGTTCCCCAAAACAATCAGCCAGTGAAAACCCCATGAATGGCAGAGAAGCGTGACAATAGTGTTTTGTCTGTTGTACACAGGGTTGCTATGAGTCAGACACCCACTCAACAGCACCTAACAACGAGTGTTTCAATATTAATATCGTTCCATTTAATATACATACCATCACCACACAACAATATTACTGCACATGAGCCTATACCTCCCCTACAGATGGGTACATTGGGTTTCAGAGAGAGGAAGTAACTCGCCCAAGGACACACAGCTTATAAAGATGAATTTCGAATCCAGGCTTGCAGCCACTTTGTTGTTGTCCAGTGCCATCATTGAATCTGACTGCTAGGCACCCTGTGTACAACAGAAGGAAACACTCCTTGACACTGTCACGCCCAGTACTACAGCAGTGCTTCTCTGCTGTTCATAGGGTTTTCAATGGCTCACTGCTTTGGGATTGTTTCAGGAGAGGGATGCCAGGTTCTTCTTCCATTTTTGCTATGCTGGGGATCGAACCCAGGGCCTTAGAGCATGCAGAGCAAGCACTCCAGCCATATATATATCTCTGACTAGAATCAATGGTGGTAGTAAAAAAAAAAAAAATCACAGTTTTATCTAAGGCGGACTTCGCCCATTGGCAAATTGGAAAAAATAATGTGCTTGCCGGTATTCTCTCCAGGTGTTTTTTGTGTGTGTGGTACTGGGGGTTGAACCCAGGGCCTCACACCTGCATGTTTTGTAAGTGCTGGACCACTGAGTTGCACCCTCAGCCCTTTTTTTTTTTTTACTTTTTGAGACAGGGTCTCCCTAAATTACACAGACTGTCTCTGGTCTCGAACTTGCGATCCTCCTGCCTCCACCTCCCGAGCTGCTGGGATTACAGGTGTGCTCCACCATGCCCAGCTTTCTCCAGGTTTTATTTTTCACTAAATCAAAGTAGTCACCCCATTTCAGACTGTTTTAAAAGTCAGGAACCTTCAGGTTGTGCGTTCTCCCCGAATGGTCAGTCCACACTAGACAGAACAAATGCCTTCACTAAAGGTCACCCCGTTCCCCATTAATTCCACTCCTCTGTCACGTTCCTGCAAGACCAGGGACAGGCGAGTGAGGGGACCCATCGCTGTCTGCCACTGACGTCCTGTGTGACCTCCACGCAGCGCCAAGGCCCCGCACTGCTGAGAGCGGCCACTGCAGCTGGACAGCTCATCATCATTATTTTCTGGAAAGGCCCTCCGAGACCTTGAGCATGAAAGAGCCTGCTCCAACCCGGAGGGTGCTCTCTGGTCTACGCAGCACCCACGGGGACGCAGTAGTGGTGGCGGCATCGGGAAGCTACTGACACGGATCTGAAATGACTTTGAAAACAGCAGCCACGGAAAAGCCCTCAGCTGCCTCTAGGAACGACGTCACCTCCCCACCCAATTACCGCCCTCACCTGAGCGCTCTGGCGGGCAACATTGTCGCCGGCCCCGCTCTTGCTTCCCCCTCTTTGCACGTTCTGGATGCGTTAAATTGCTCTGGCAGAGAGTTAGCTAGCTGCGCCAGATAGCAAGCATTGTTCTTTAGGATTGGGTTACTTTGAACATAAGCTACCTAAACCTGCCTGAATGTTACCCCAGGCAAGGAACTCAGTACAGAACATTTTTTAAAAATTAGTTTGGGGGCTTAGTAACAGTCCATGGTTTTGTGAAGCAATTGCGAATATTCAAATACTGTAATTGGAGATGATTTACATTGTTTTGAATTAACTAAAATTCCATTGTTAAGCACAAATACTGCTCCACTAAATCATCAGGCTTTTAATAGGTCCACGTGAGCAGGTTACCAAGCATTAGGATTTATAATGCTCCTGGGGAGCTGACCACTGTATTATGCTTCCTGCTGCTAGGTAATATGCATGACACATTTCTGGACACTAATTCATTTATTTAATAGTAACAGTATGCAAAAACAGAGTTCACAATGAGGCTGACAAAGGAGGTATAAAAGTTTTATTAATCCATAGCTAATCAAAGGCCAGTGGAAGGCATATAATGGTGGCATTTACAGACCATATCGAATGTGAATAAATTAAATTTTTGTTTCCTAAAATCTTACTAATAGGATGTATGCAACTGGAAACATTTATACTTTTAATTACAGAGGCAGGCAATTTGGAGCTGGTTTCTAGCTACACTTACCTTAAAAGCTACAACTTTGCATCAAGGATCAATACAAATCCTGCTGTGTATGAGCTGTTGTGGCAAACAGGATCAATTACAAGGCAAGGTGCCTGGTGCTAAAAATTGCCATGTTGTTTATTTTATTGCCAGTTTAATTGTATGCTGTCAATCATTAGAAAGTTACTTTTCTCTGCAAGACAAATAGTAACCCATCACCCCATCACTGCACAAAGCACATAAGCATGTAGCACACTGCCTCTTGTAAAAAAGTATTTTTTTACAGTTCAGTGGCCCAGTTGTGCAACAAATGCATGCAAAGCAAAAATGAGCTTGAAATACAAGCAAAGGAGAACATGGGGAAGGGGGACAAAACACAGAGTGCTTAGTTCAATAGTGTATGTTGGGAGAATATTTGATCATTGTTTCTAAGTCAAAACACAAGGAAATAAAGACATCTGAAACATGAACTTCTCCCTATTTCAAATTCTAAGCACGTTCCATTGCTCAAAGCATTTTGTAGCAATCAGCTAGCTCTAACATAATAACCTTATATGAGTATTGTTCTCATATTGAAGGTGAGAAAGAGATCATAGAATTATCCATGGCAATATTTTCCTGAGTATCTTCTGCAGAGCATAAGATAAAGAGCTTTTGGATATTAGGAGACTATATTAAGGAAGGGTTCCATGGTCAAATGAGTTTGGGGAATGCTGGATTACACAAAGCTGTGTAAACATGTATCTTTACTTTAGGTTTTTGTGCTGCTGTCAATATGCTAATAGATATTGTAAAACTCCAAGGGGAAGATATAGTGTGAAGTGTTTCCAATATTTATTTGCTTATGGAAGTTTTACTGAACAAGAAAAAGAAAAAAAAAAGACTGATGTATCACAGAACTCTTCTGAAGAAACACCAATACAAGGCGCATCACCCCACACTGATAATCACAACACACCAATGTATCTAAAATCTTTCCTGGAGGTCTCCACATGTTCCCCCATCCCTGCTTCCTATCTATTGTTAGAACCTCACCCCCTATCTCTACTTCAGGGACTCTATAGTCAGCCTCAAAATCCACACATGAAAACCTCACTGTGCGCGCATGCGTGCGCGTGCGCACCCCCCCATCTTCTACCATTAATTAATATCTTAGTTGCTAACAAGATTCTGGAAATATGACCTATTATTCAACTTGGGAGAACTAATAGTTTTTAATAAAGTACAGAAGACATACATTTTGGTTTGTATTATACATTTAGAACAACAGGCTAAAAAAGTGGTGAATAATTTTTGGTCATTGTAAAGCCCCTCGACATCTCTATCACTATTTAGCCAGGCGTGCATGTGGATCAGATTTGAAAAAGAAAAAAGAGAAAAGAAATAAAAAGTACCCACGCAAAGGATTACAGACATATTTTGACACAATAAGCTATAACTCATTCAAAAAGCATTGAGGCTGGGCTCAGTAGTGCAGGAGGACCATGAGTTTCAAACGGAAAGCAGCCTGTGTAACTTAGCGAGACCCTGACTCAAAATAAATTTTTTTAAAAAAATAGGCTGGAGGTGCAGCCCAGTGGTAGAGCACCTGCAAAGTATGTATGAGGCTCTGGATTCAACCCTAAAGTACCACTAAAAAAGAAAAGAAAAGAAAAGAGGAAAAGAAAAACAAAAAGAAAAATGAAAGGAAGGAAGGAAAGAAAGAAAGCATTGAATCTACTAAAACACTATAAGAACTAATAAATAAGTTTAGTACTATTATAAGATACAAGGTTAATATTTAAAAACAAATTGCATTTCTATATACTAGCAACAAATAATTGAAAATCAAAATATAAAACAATACTAGTTGTAATAGTATTAACAATAAAATACTTAGGGATAAATCTTTTTCTTAAAAAGAGTGTAAGAATTGCATGATAGAAACAACCAAACACTAATGAAGAACATGAAAAATAGTAGAGAGCTATAGTGTGTTCCCTATACATAACTCAATATTACTCAGACTTTAATTCTCCCCAAATTGGTCTTAAAACTGACAAAATCCCAGAGTGTCAGAAAGGGGTTGTAGTAGAAGTTGACAAGCTGAATCTAAGATTTATGTGGAAAATCAGAGGGTCTAAAACAGCCAAAACACTTTAAAAAGAACAAAATTAGAAAATTGTACTAATTCATCTAAAAATTTACTCTAAAACTAACATAATCAAGACTGACATAAGGATAGACATGTTGATCCATGGAATAGAATCAAAAGTCTAGAAAAAGGCCCACATAACTATGGTCAATTAATAATTGCCAAAGGTCGCAAGGTAATTCCGTGGCGATGAACTATCCGTTGAAACAATGGTGCTGGAACTATTTGATTTGATTGAGGCAGAAAAACAAAACAAAACAAAAACAACAACAACAAAAATCCTGAATCTAATTTTCATTCTGTATGTACAAATTAACTTGAGATGAATCATAGACATAAATGTAAAACCTACAACTAGGAATTTTCTAGAAGAAACATAGAACCTTAGGCTTGGCAAAGATTTCTTAGTTATAACCCAAAATGCACAAACCATAATAGAAAAAAAATCAATAAACTAGACTTTCCAATAGTTGAAAATGTGTTTTTCCAAAGACCCAGTTACGAAAAGAAAATTGGGGAAAATATTTGCAAAAACAAATGTCAGATAAAGGGTTGAATCCAGAATATATAAAGAACAGTTACAATTCAATAGTAAAGAAATAAAGGACAAAACTATGGTATATATACACAATGGAATACTACTCAGCAATCAAGAAAAATGAAATAAGGTCATTTGCAGCAAAATGGATGGAATTAGAGAAAATTATTTTAAGTGAACAAACACAAACTCAGAAAGAGAAACACCACATGTTCTCACTCATATGTGGGAGCTGAATCAAAATTATAAGAAGGAAAAATCCT